>CAMXCT020002833.1:0-7500 GCA_947184155.2 Cladocopium goreaui
CATACGTACGTACATACATACATACATACATACTCATACATACATCCATGCATCCATACATACACACATACATACATACATACATACATACATACATACATACACACATACATACATACATACATCCATACATACATACATACACATACATCCATACATCCATACATACATACACATACATACATACATACATCCATGCATACATACATACATACATACATACATACATACTCATACATACATCCATGCATCCATACATCCATACATACATCATACATACATACATACATACATACATACATACATACATACATACATACATACATACATACATACATACATACATACATACATACATACATACATACATACATACATATATATAATTATATATATATATGTTTTTTTTTTTTTTATATGTCCAACAAAATGGGATAGAATATATATATATATATATTATAATTATATGAATGTATATATTCATCGTAACAGTAAATATAGATATAAACATCCGATTCAACTAGCAGATAGCAATGGTCCAATTTTTTTGTTTAGATGGGTTTGTTCAACATGTTGAAATCACGAATTTTGTGACGCCAGGGGCGATTTTTCCAGAATGACATCCCCTTGCTTTTGCTTAGCAGTGGAGCTCAGTGCCAGTGGGTCCGAAAAAATCCAGGCGGACTTGTTGAACATTGCAAGGTGAATTCCACAAGAGGAAACCATTAAGGTAGGTAGATGATGGTTATAATGACGGTAAATGACGGTTGATAATTTTGATGACTCCTCGACGTAGTTCTTCTTTTCTGATTCTTTGTAGATAGTCGAATTCTCTCATCGATGGGTGAATATGAACCATCCATGGACGGAGCATTGATCATGTCGTATCATGGTGTATATTCGTGAAAAAAATCGCTAGTCCCAGGGTCAACACCTGGTTTGTGTTTTTTTTTTTAAACGGGGATGGTCATGCAGCAGGGACCCGTCGGACCTGTGTAGCCATGAACGCCACATCCCATGGCGACGCCGGTCATGAGGCTTTTGCAAAGTCTTCCCTGGGAGCTTGCCGCTCTTGACCTTGCTACTCCCGGTGCGCCGCTGAGGGGAAGTCATGTTCATACATTCATAAACTTCAAACTGAAGTTGGATGATTTCAAACATAAGGTTGATGAATCAAGTTTATGATCATGATGATATATGATAATCCTATTGCGATTTTTGAACTATGTTTTCCGACCTTTGGATCCCTGAAATTGGTTCCAATTTGGAATTTACTGGACAGAACGGCAGCCAAGTGGTTTCTACCAGTCTCCATCTCGGGAGCTGAGGTTGTGAATCGCATTTGTTGGCTCTGCGTGGATTTTTGGGCCGACAAGGCAGGACTGTGGCCATGACCATCCAGGGGTCCATGACCATCCAGGGGATCAAGAGGGTTCATCCTCAGACATGGCAATTTTCCGAAGACTTCGCCGGCGAGAGGGGACCACACATGGGGCGGTGTGTTTTGGACCAAAAAGAGTATCCAGGTGTCATGGGTCTCAGCGCTGCCACTGCAGCCATGGGAAAATCCAGTTCGAAGTGGAGAGCGCCACTGTCAGATGCAGAAGTTGCTGGTTTGGCCGATGGAATGTCGCTGGCAGGTGCTCCATTGCAACCGCCCAAGTTGCTCCAGATGGGTTGGAAAGAGGGGCAGGTCTTTACCGCCTTAGATGACCCAGATCGTACGGAACTGCCGTGGCAAGGTCCCAGCTTTCTGGAACGGAAGGATCCCAAGCTGCAGCGTGGCAAGACGCAATGGGAAGAGCTGGTGGTCCCCGGTGGGCCTGGTAGATTTGCAGGTGTGGTGACTGGGGTCTTTGATGAGGATGATTGTGCAGAACTCATCGAGTGCATCAACCAGAAAGGCTTCACCCCTGCTTTGTTGAACATTGGTCATGGCCGCCAGATGCTCGATCTAAAGGCCCGTGATGGGCACCGGGCCATTGTGGATAGCCCTGAGCTCAGTGGATATCTTCTGGAGGTCTTGCGTCCTTACCTGCCCGAGACCTTTCAACGTGGCACATTGATCGACCTCAACGAGCGCTGTCGGGTACTGTGCTACACGCCCGGCCAGGAGTTCCCGGCCCACTACGATGGCACCTTCCGGCGGCCCCGGCCGGACCCCCGCGCCGGGGATCGCTCCATGATCACGGTGCAGGTCTATCTTCACGACGTGCCGGAAGGAAGTGGCGGTGGTACCACCTTCATGAAAGACTCAGAGGAGGTGGTTTGCTGTTGTCAGCCCCGGGCGGGAAGTGTGTTAATCTTTTCACAGAACTTGCTTCATGAAGGTTCGCTGCTGAAGAGCGGCTTGAAGTACACCCTGCGAACTGAGGCAATGTACCGAATGTAGGACAGTGGCATCTGGACATGTGTACAGTTTCCAGGTGTAGAAGAAAACTGCTGCGCTCAGAAGCCGAGCAACGTTTAGATCAAGTGTATTCAATTGTAATCTAAATCAGCTAGGATTGTTGGTAGAATCATCACCATCGAGAGCGGTATACTTGTCAAAGTGTTTAGACCTTTTGAGTTCTGGTCACTTTGTGAGTTGTTTTGGCGCCAACCTCACCGCAGCAACGGCCCAGGCAGCAGGTTCCAGCAGCGCTGCTTTGGGAGCTTTGCAGGTTGGGAATGGTTGGGATGCGTCAGGGCAAGAGTTGAAAACCTTCCAAAATGGATGGGTTTCGGACCTAGTATGGTCAGTTTTCATCATGTTCTGGGGTTTAATCGTTTAATCATCATTCTAAGCTGGCAATTCTTGCAAGTTGCCCTGAACCCAGTCAGCTTTTGGATCGTTTTTACACAACAGAAGTTTAGGTGGCGGATTTCCGATGTGGAGACGCAATGGTGAATGCCACCATTTGCCATACTGTTGCAATGAATTTTCCTACGGTATTGGAGGGCATTGTTGGTTGATGTCGGTTGTAGATTCTCTCTGTTTGTTCTGTCTCGACTGCATTCCAATGCGTTCCGGACAGGTTTTTCTTTGATTTACTTTGGGTATTTGTCAAGAACCGGCTGGATTTTTGACAGGAACTGTACAACTGGTAGGTCGGAAGCATTTGGAAAACCCTCACTTTCCACCACTTGGAGCTTCACCCCACGGAGACTGGTGAGTGTAACTAGTAACTAGCGTGTGAACTCACCCATTTGCAAATGGGATAACCCACCGAATGGGGGGACGAATCCATGGGATGATCCAAGCATAGAATCCCAGGTCGATGCGCTACTTTCCGGTCTGGCGCACCCAGCATCCCTGGTGCATCCCAGTGCATCGAAGCTGCAGTGGCTGCAATCATCCATTGAATCAAAAGGGACGACACAGGGTTTTGAACACTGCTCAATGATCTTTTATTTATTATAGTTGGACTATTCAACTGAACGAGCCATTTGAAGTGGGACAGTCTGTCAAAGGTATGGTAGATTGGTAGGTGCTATGATTGTCCTGTCACTATCGGATCGGATAGAACATCGTGACATAGTGACACTTGGGCAGTATGCCAAAGAGTAGAGATGGAGTCAACACTCCTACGGTATACCCTCTGGTAATTTAACATAGCTATGGAAAATCACTATTTTTTATGGGAAAATCCACTATTTCTATGGCCATTTTCAATAGCTATGTTAGTTTACCAGAGGGTACTAGGGTGTTCTATGTGGAGGAAGGTCTTAAACGCCTGGAACATCTTGGATCCGCCGAGGGGTTTACATTCGGAGCCTGGACTATGCAGCCCTATCCACTCAGCGGTTGGGGGAGGTGTTGGACATATTTGGACATTGGACCTTGGGGAACCACAGCAACAGTATGCCTGAGTATGCCCACATCCATCCACATCCTATTTTCTAATGAGGGCTTTATCTCAGATGGCGGGGAAATCCTACAAACTCTTCCTTAATAACTTATATAACTTGGGGGTTTAGTGTATGTTCAGCCAGTGGGAAATCATTTTGGATATGGCTCACAATTTTCACAGATTAAAAAAAGAGATGGGGCTTTGTAGTGAAAATGCATGGCTTAATACTAAAACTGGATGGTTTAGTATTAACAAAATGGAGGGTGTAATATCAACTTTCCTGTTCTGCGCTTGTTGACGTCCTCCAGCCATACCCGCTGGCATCACTTCGCTATTCGAGGTGGCTCCCTTGATCACGTCGGAGGCTGCTCCAGTTACGCCTGAGGAGGCAGGAGCTACGAAACTGCGAGAAAAAACTGCTGGAGTTCAACTCGGCTACATATTGGAAATCTATGGACATCTTAGTTGAAAAAGTATAAATTAAAGTGATAGATATTTTAATGTATATTTTATACTGGCATGTTGATTCCTTTTCCAAATCTTTGGATCCTTTCACCCCCATTTTTGGGCCTTCTTCGGGGGCCTATGGCCCGCCATCCCAAGTTCCTTGGACAGGCGGTTCATTTGGTGGAGCCTTGAACTCAGTGCTCCGTGGTGCCCAAAATTCATTGCCATTTCAGACCATTCAATCTCCCTATAGACCATCCGTTTGTACCTAAAAGAATGGTGTAAAAAACCACCATATTAGTTTATGATAGTTTATATAAGTATACTTTTATCATTTTTAGGGGGTCTTTGAGGGTCTAGGTCAACATATGTCAACATATTTTCAGATTTCGACATTTGTTTTTTAGATTTTCGCTGAGACATGCTGAACTCGTTCTGTTGCTGGGGTTGAGGTTGCTGTTAGAATCCCTCTACGACTTGTTCCAACCATCTTTGGTGTCAGCCTCAGGACTGACGGTATCTGACGCTTGACATGGCATGATGTGCAAAACGCGTATCATTGCGTATCTACTGTATGTTGACATTCCAGTAGCTGTATGATTTGATAGGTATGGCAACCTCATGTCTGTTTGAAATTGATAGATATAGTCATGCGTTATGTTTCTGAATCTATATACAGTAATTGAAAGATATTGAACAAGGGTTCTGGTTTACTTTCTGTTTCGTTGGTTCTGTCTGTGGTACTTCTCATGGAGGGTACCCAAGAACCCCACTTTTTTTTCGTGGGCCCGCCTGCCCTGCGGGTCCGGTGAAACTTAATACCCCACTTATCATTTTTCAACGCTTGCAGACGATATTTTTCTTGAACATGCCTATCATTTTTATATCATTCCCAATCAAAATTAACAACATTGCGGTCGATTTCGCATGTTTTCACATCATGCAATACATGCTTAACAAAAGGTCTCATGTTTGTGGCTTATACAGTACAAGTACTAAGTTTTCATGGTGACAGATCACCATTGTCATCCATTGTCCGTTTCTTCGCAATCCAACCTGGCAGTGTGAGCCACTAAAGATACCATCTGGTTTAATTGGGATTATCATAAGAACATTGGGATTATCATTTTACCGTATTTTACCTACCAATCAATTTCAATTAAACCTGGAAAGAAATCATGACTTCACAGAAATATGGAGTACCCATCAATGTTCAAAACCAAGTCCTCAGCACTCAATGGGTTTGAGGATCCTAGAAAAACGGGTTCGCTTCCCTGCATCTGTGCAGCTCAGGTTCAAGCTGTTTGGTTTTCCTTCGATGGAGACTGGCGTCGACCGCCTTTATTGGAACAGGTCGGGTGCCGACAGAGTCTTCTCGATTAATATGATTCATCCCCTCCCTCTAATAGTAAACATTATTAAACATTATTAAGCACCCCGCAACAACCAAAGTTTACTAAGTTTACTAGGTGATTTGCACTTATTCCTAGACCCTAATTCCTAGACCCTCCAAGTATTCTTAAAAATTGTGCTTTACCATGTAATTTTAGTACTTTTACCATTTGTTTGGGGTCTTTGGAGGGTCTAGGTTGAGACATAAGTAGAGGGTGTTTGATGGTCCGGGATGGTAGTATGGATGATTATTGTCTGGAGATGTGGTTGGGCTTCGAACTTCGAAGCGATGGTTCCACATGTTCCATCTTCAATGGACATGTAGCAGCGTTTCTGCTCGGCAGATCTACTGTACATGCATCTAGTTTGCAAACTTCCAGGTGGCCGGTAAAGCCGTGGAGCTGGTGACCAAAAGGCAGATGGAACTGGTGAGAAGATGCGCGCTGGTAGTTCTGGATACTTAGCGAATGTTATAGACATAGAATGACATAGAAATGTCAGAAATGTGAATGAGCACCCAATTCATTTTGGCCTTTTTGACAGCTTTTGACCCATCCCGAGATGACAAAGAAACCACAAAAAATTGTCCGCCTATATCCGAGGGTCAAGCCCACTACAGATTGTTACAACTAGAAAAATGTGGGTTTTCAAGTGTTATCAACTAAACTTATGCTCTGGTTATTTAACATAGCCATGGAAGCCATGGCCCATTTGTAGATGATTTTCCCAGCTAGAAACCTCCATTTATGGTTGGGATTTTCCATGGCTATGTTAGTCATAACCAGATGATAACTAAAACTAAACCCCATATTTTTTAAATCACCAAGGTTAGGAAAACTTGAAACATGGGGCTCTTCATGGCTGTTCTGGCCAGGCCACCCAGCAGTGAACGGCCGCTGCCGGCCCATTTGATGCAACTCTGTTCTGCGGTTGGGGCGACCCAGATACTGGGGACTTTGATGGGGATTAAAATGACCATTTCTTGCAATATATTATATTATATTATATATATATGTATATTATACCTAGGTTACTATTATTATCATTAGGCTTTCCGTTATTATTCTTTGATTGTAGACATTTTTAGAATTTCAGTTTTTTTTTTTCAGTTTGTTACCTGCAGAGAGATTCTTATGAGCAACAATTTCGGGGATTTAGAATCAGGTACTTTTTTGAAAAAAGTCGGGAAGCCATATATATATATATACTGATACTGTATATATAGAACATCTATATAACTATCGTAAAATATCTACAATGTTTGAAAGTAACTTTGGGATTCTACTCGTATGACCACCTAGGGCCCACACAATTTCAGGATTGTACGACCAGTCATATCAAGGATGCTATAGACTTTTTTTTACTTGAGAGACCAGTTGTGTCCGATTCAAGAGCTTGCTGCGGTTGATACCTGTCAGCATGTGGGACTTGTCCGGCTGAACAGTGTCATACCAGAAATATCCGCGGCCAAAGCAGATTAAGAGTTCTTGGAACCATATATGAGGACCTCACAATACCACTGACAAATTTACTATCAATCCATGATAGTGGCTGGACAACGTCCATTGGTCAAAACGGATGTCAGTGAAGAGTGAAGATCCATTGGTTCCTAGTGCTATTTGAACCACTTCATTCACGACCCTTATGAAGTTATTGAAGTTTTTGGTTCATCAATCCATGATGCAGACTCAACTTCCAATGAAACTTGAAAACCAGTTGGATCCATTACTATACCAGTTGTCAATGGGAATTCCAGGATCCTAAAATGGAGGTACTGTACCATATAAAGCCATATTTTGGGGGTATATTCCCTTACATAGGCCTGAAA
>CAMXCT020002833.1:12500-37500 GCA_947184155.2 Cladocopium goreaui
CAGCGAAGAGTGGGAGTGGAACTCAGACTCTGCCACAGTGCCGTATGGGTTCTTGGGTGGGTGAGAGTCCATTCATGTCCATTCAAAGCCTCTGATGTCGTCCGCCCTAGATGTTTGGGTGCCCCATGGCCTGGGTATTCCAGGGCTATGCAAAAAATTGAACAGCCGCGAGGTCTTCAAACTGATTTGGCTCTTCCGCACAGTTCACTTCCTGGCATGGGACCCTATCCGGGGCCTATCCGGGGCTGAGTTTTTGGGCCTCATCATGGGTTTCATCCCCGATGTTACATCCGGATGCCTTATGGACTTAGCGATTCCAACAGCGCAAAAAATTGGTAGCACTTGTTTGAAAATATCTCCCCCCTTCCATGACTTTGTTTGAAAATCATGTACCTACCAAACAAAACATTGGTTTGAAGATGTCTAAAACATCGTTTTCCAAACTATATTATGTCCATTTGCCAACAATAGTGACAGAAGTTTTGTACCAGTGGTTGACAATTCGTGTGGATCTATATAGTGGTTTTTCCGTCTTCGTTTTGAGGCCTCACGCAACCAAAACTTCAATATATTACATTGTATTACATGTTGAAAATCATGTACCCAAAAGTTTTCCAGTGGTTTGAGTATGTCATTTCACGTCATTTTTCATCATTTCCCAGGTTTCCCATACATTTTCCATATGAAATGGCCAGTTTCAAATTGGACGGCAAGGTGCCCTACAGCGCTGTGGGCGAGTTCTTCGGTCAGCCCAAGGAGGCGCATCGGGCATTGGATCGCATGGATTTTTTGTCAAGTTATTGAATAAGTAATTGGAAAATGGCTGAAGAAATTGAATCTGTAGTTCTGGGTAAATTATAACGGCCTAACTGCGACCTCACTGGAATCATGGTTAATAAGGGGAATCATCCCAAAATGGCCTTAATTCAGGTTAGTGAAATATTATGATTTACCCAGATAGTTCTCCTTAGGTTGCTAAAGTTGCTGGATATCGATTACAAACCATTGATGACCTTTTTTTAATATCCACTCTAGATGCGGTAGCGGCCAGCTGACGGCGCCGCGCCAGGACAGTGAAAAGGCCGTGACGACTTTTGACCGCGGGCTCGATATCACGAGCTTTGCTGAGCTCCAACAGAATGGGTGGGTTTTAAAAGGGTTACCCTCTGTTAAACTAACAGTTTGCTATTGAAAATGGCCCAGTCGAAATAGTTGATTTACCCATAACAAATGGTGATTTTCCATAGTTTTTTGTATGTTTCCCAGAGGGTATCAAGATTTTGAATCTGCAGCTAAACGTTGAGCCAAACGATGTGAAGACCCAGCCATTCATGATCTTAGGAACCCATTAAAATTGACCCTGTTGTCTAGATGTAGATGCATGATGATGTATGTAGATCATTAGATTATCATATGCAAATATAATCACATATATGATATATGTATATCATATTTACATATTCTATATGGATATATGATCATATACATGCACACACACACACACATCATACATGTAATTCATACACTTTCACTACTCTTTTCTGAGCTGTGTTCGCTTCACATTGGACCAGCGCTGAGTCTGAGAGCTTTGATTGGGGTGCAGCAGACATCGAAAAGGCATTGCGGAGTTTTCTGGAGGCAGCACCCAGTACCGGGTTTCCGGTGGTTTTGGAGCTGAATTTTTAGGGGAAAGAACCATGGATAAACACAACTTTGATGCTTCAGGAAATAACTTTTCCTATTAAAGTGGCCATAAATCGGAGATCAATCATGATAAATCCACCATTTTCAGACACACAAAGGGATGGGGTGGTGGAAATGATGGCAACGGGGTGTCCGAGGGCAAAGGACTAAGGACACACTATGGCAGGGTTTCTGGTGATGTGTTTTATGGGGGGAAGGGATTAAATCATGTCTTTCTATGTACCAATATGTGTGTCAATATAAATCAATATAAATCACATCGAATCCATAGTCCATATTAATCCATATCATATGTTTGCCTGTTTTGTTGGTGCTGAAGTACATCTCCATGTTTGTTGACAGTGGGTGCAGTGCTGCTCCGTGGCGAGCCGCGCTGCGATTCTCCGGCGGCGAACGGCTAGGCCTTTTTGCTTCCGAAGGAAGCACAGCAAATCGACCGCATCCTCCGCGTCTTCGCCTGGAGCCAAGTGGCAAAGAATCTGGCAGTGTGTCAAAACCTTGTACCCCTGTAGTTCACATCAAAATAGCTGGTAAATTGATGTTCATTCCCCTAAAAATGGTAATAGGTATTGATCCATACCCATCTGGACATCCAGAAAGGATTGGTGATTGGTGGATGATTGGTGGATGATGGGATGAATTTAAAATAACTTAAACATCATCAGAATCTAAACCATGAGCACTTTTGAGCAGATGTTGAAGCACCAAAACGGTACGGACATGATGGTTGGGTGTGGTTTTTAGAGGGTGGCTTGTGAACCTAGCTGGGAACACTAATATCACGAGATCAAGCCACTATTGAAGTATCCTTCGGAAACCAAACATGGACATGGGCCATGCCGGTGTTCCTTTACATTATCTTGTTTTTGAGGTCGGGCGCAACCAACCAAGACATGAATAGTTTCAGGATGTCTCAATATGGTGTCTCTCGGAGTGACTACGTGCTTGGTCTCCCGTCATAAAGGCTTCTCATATTCAACATGGTCCAAGGTTGGTCAGTAAGGGTACTCCCAAAGGACATCACACATGGTTGCTACAGTGTGACAGCAATATCTAGTTTTGGTACCGCAACAGCTAAAGCAATAATTAATAAGAGCAACCACTAACAACATTGAACACAGCCAGTCGGATCGCCACAATAACTGAAACATGGGTCATTCATGGCGTTTTTTTCCATATGGCTTACATAATCTTCATGGCTACATACTAAAATACACCAAATATTGGGTGAATATCTTTTCACAGATCTGGGCCAATCTTTTTGATCCGTGCGACCTGCTGAATTGAGGCCCATGCCTACTACCACAAACACGTTGAGCATTGCAGAAGTTCTGGGAAGGAGGCAGTCCACTGGTGCAGTATCACCTCTGGTAGCATGACTAAGGTGCAGCAAGACTTCAGGATTCAGCTTAGATTCCCGACATTCCGGTTTTGAAAATTCCGGATCCCTAAGGTTTTGAAAGAGCAGAAGAGAAATGACATGACATGACATGACATGACATGATCATTTTTTCATTCATAGAACAATTCATTCCCCAAACGACCTGCATGGATCCGACCAGTGGCCGTCGCCAGGGAGCTGGATATTTGAAACATCCAGATGCTGCCTACACATTTGCATTCAGCCACTTGTCCTTTAAAAAAAACGCCCAGGGTGTGAGTCTGCTCGCACATGAAACGGGAGTTGATCTATTTCCCCACCTGCCAGGTGAGGGTTGTTAGATTTTATGTCAGTTGCCTGCTCCTCCTCTCCTCTCCTCTCCTCTCCTCATCTCCTCTCCTCCTCCTCGTCGTCCTCCTCGTCGTCCTCCTCGTCGTCCTCCTCGTCCAACTGCGACCCGCGATCCACAGTGTTCTCTGTCGGACCTCAACCACGACCATCCACGCCCAGTGTGCCCTGCCGGACCTCAACCACGATCATCCACGCCCAGTGTTCCCTGCCGGACCTCAACCGCGAGTATCCGGGCCCAGTGTTCCCTGCCGGACCTGAACCACGACCATCCACGCCCAGTGTTCCCTGCCGGACCTCAACCGCGAGGATCCATGCCAAGTGTTCCCTGCCGGACCTCAACCACGACCATCCACACCCAGTGTTCCCTGCCGGACCTCAACCGCGAGTATCCACGCCAAGTGTTCCCTGCCAGACCTCATGTAGGAAGATATGGGACAAAGAATGTGCAGAAGAAAGTTAGAAAGAATGTCAGAAAGAATGTCAGAAGATATGCCAGAAGATATGCCAGATAGAATGCCAAATAGAATGCCAGATAGAATGCAGAAGATATGTCAGAATATATGCCAGAAGATATGCCAGATAGAATGCCAGATAATATGCCAGAAGATATGCCAGATAGAATGCCAGAAGATTTGCCAGATAGAATGCCAGAAAATATGCCAGAAGATATGCCAGATAGATATGTCAGAAGATATGCCAGAAGATATGCCAGAAGATATGCCAGAAGATATGTCAGAATATATGCCAGAAGAAATGTCAGATAGAATGCCAGAAGATATGTCAGAATATATGCCAGAAGATATGCCAGATAGAATGCCAGATTGAATGCCAGAAGATATGTCAGATAGAGTGCCAGAAGATATGCCAGATAGAATGCCAGAAGATTTGCCAGAAGATATGCCAGATCATATGCCAGAAGATATGCCAGATAGAATGCCAAATAGAATGTCAGAAGATATGTCAGATAGAATGCCAGAAGATTTGCCAGTAAGAAAATGTATAAATGTCATGGTGGGGATCACACGAAGTAAAGTAATTGATATTTTTTGATAGCCATTTTGACAATATCTGGATGATATCTTAAGTATTTTTGATAGCTATAAACTGCAGGATGCCACTGCCCCACTGCCACTCCGTGCTGACGACTGACCCTGGCTGAAGACTCGGTTCAAGAGCTCGGTGCGACGGTCATCGACGGTCGCGGGGTGCCCCCCCGGGAGTCTCTGCTGCGCAAGGGACCGGGGCGGTGCGGTGCATCATGGCTGAGGTGGTCGAGTCCTGGGAAGATCTGTGCCCCAAGAAGAAGGGCCGCAAAGCCAAGAAACACCAGGAGAACTGGGAGCCAAGTACGGTGGGACTTAGGTTGTGATATGTTTTAGCCATAAATGGATGAAGCGTGTGTATATTAAAGTAGCGCTGCTCCTGACACGCGCTCCCCCTGCCATTGGGGTCGGCGGATATAGTAGTTAGATTTGTCGATCTCTCAATCTTAAATTTATTGATTTTATTGTTGTTTGGGTATACTTATAACAGTCTTATAAGATCTTATAAGTACCCTCTGGTTATTTAACAGTTCGCCATGGAAAATCACCATTTTTAAGTTCGGGAAACCATCTATTTCTATGGACTATGGCTTCCATGGCTATTTCTTATGGCTGTTGAGGAGAAAGAGAAGCCTCCCGTGGTGCACCAAGCCTCCGCCGTGCGCATCCGCAAGAAGAAGGACACGGCACCCGACGATCCAACGCCTGCGATGGACGATCCAACGCCCAGCCCGGTGGTGATGCCAGCGCCGCGCTCCGAGGCGCCACAGGCGCCGGTGCCACAACAGACCACCTGGCAGCCCAATCCCAATGCGACCCCCTGGGAGATGTGGCAACATCCGGTGAATTCCTATGGGAATTCCTATGGGAACATTGGGAACTATGATGCCTTTTCATACCAGGCATACACACCCTATCAGTACCAATCATTTCCATACTACCAGGCCTATGCGCCACCGGCAGAACCGGCACCAGCGGCACCGGTTTCCAAGTGGGTACCACCTTCGGATGTGAATGATGTGACGGATGTGAAGATCTCCCCAACAACGGCGACTCCGGAACCTGAGAAATCGGACTCCGAGAAGGGCAAGGGCTGTGGCTGCGAGGATTGGGAAGAGCTCTATGATTCAGAGCCAGGCAGTACGGAAGTCCATTCCGCCGCCTCCTCAATCCATTCATCCCCCGCAGGACCCATGCCACAAGTCAAGCCATGCGTGGCACCGCCATGGTTGTTGTGTACCAGCACACGGCGTCGTGCGCAGCAGAAGCAGACCTGAGATGACCAGATGATTAGAGGGCGAAAGAATCGGCATGCAACAGACCTTCGAAGGGGTGAAAGTTGAATAGTGTTAGCAAAATAATAATACACCATCCATGGCCATCCATATTTTGATGGTTTATACCACACATTTGTGGTAAAAATATGTAAACATAGCTTCTCAGACACTAATTTGGCTCAAAACAGCAATTTCTGTACACTTTACACATGTGCATTGGTTGCCAGATGTTTTCTGCGCAATTCTATGAGAAAACATCCTCCTGGGAATTTAGCCTAAAGAGTTCAGGACATGATGTCTTTAAAAAACTGTATTTTTTAAGGGACATACCTGGCCGGCCAAAAAAAACAGTTTCATTTTTTAAGATATATACTGTTTTTAACGGTCTCCTATTCTTTAAGAGGTCTTCCTAGGAAGATTCTAGGAACTTGTTTTTTGGATTTTTTTTGGTATGTTCATCAATGTTTTTGGGATTGTGTGTCAAATGAAAACCAGCTTGCCTGCCGCTTGAACAGATGCTCACAAGCAGAAGACGTGAAGGTGAGATGGAGGATGAAAACGTGATGAGTGAATGCATGTAAATGATCCCCCTTGGAATTTCCACTTTAAAAATGCAACAACCCGGGTTGTCGCAAAAAACGTTTTTTTTTTTTTTAAATGCAAAAACAGATGATTTTTCCACATGGCTAACCCGGAGTCCCCATTTTTTGCAAAGGTTTCCTAGGTCATGATTTTTTAGAGAGAGCGTTTTGAGGAGCAATAGACAAGCTCTTTGAATTTTTGCGAGTTGCTAAAACTGCTGTTGTGCGCCGGCCATCGTTTGTATCGCAGATGAGCCAAACAAGTTTCAACATTGACAACACATTTCAACTGATTTTTCAACAAGGACATTCTTTAGGGACGCCGGACTATTGCACATTTATGAGCGTTTGAAAACAGAGCGTTTGAAAATCATATGGTGTTATCCCTCTTGGAATTTTCCCTGGCTAAAACATAAGTCAACCCGGGTTATCAGTTCCCCCTTGATTCTTTAGAGATTTAATTTGAAACCCTAAGTTGAGTTTGTCAATGTTGAAAGTGCTGGCCAAAACATGGCTCAATAAACGCAACCAAACTGAGACTAGATATGATAAAAGCAGCAAATTGCATATATTGATTCATACAAATAAATATGTTTATCGTTTTGCAGGGTATAGCTCTAAAGAATCAGACACCAGCTCGAACCCAGTCCAGTTCTCATATCCAGACGTCCCCGGAAATCCCCAAGATCCCCAGGCATAACACCAATTGTCTCTAGAAGATCCATCGAAACCCACTGTGTCCGGAGGTAGGACCTTATTTTTTAATGGCACCCTCCCAAAAAATACCCCAAACTGTGAAAAACTGCCAGGTTTTGCAGGGTCGACACGCCCTGAGCCTCCAAAGAATCAAAACACCAGCTCAGAAAAAAACAGTGTTTTGGCAGGACCTGATTCTTTAAGGATACCCTTCCCTGTGTCGGGAGGCAGGACCTGATTCTTTTTGTGGCACCCTCCCCAAAATATCCCAAGTTGTAGGGTCGACAGGCCTGAGCCTCTAAAGAATCAAAACACCAGCTCGAACCCAGTCCAGGTCTCATATCCAGACGTCCCCAGGAAATCCCCAAGATCCCCAGGCATAACACCAATTGTCTCTAGAAGATCCATCGAAACCCACTGTGTCCGGAGGTAGGACCTTATTTTTTAATGGCACCCTCCCAAAAAATACCCTAAACTGTGAAAAACTGCCTGGTTTTGCAGGGCCGACACGCCCTGAGCCTCTAAAGAATCAAAACACCAGTTTAAAAAAAATAGTGTTTTGGCAGGACCTGATTCTTTAAGGACACCCTTCCCTGTGTCGGAAGGCAGGACCTGATTCTTTAGTGGCACCCCCCTCAAAATATCCCAAGTTGTAGGGTCGACAGGCCTGAGCCTCTAAAGAATCAAAACGCCAGCTCGAACCCAGTCCAAGTCTCATATCCAGACGCCCCCAGGAAATCCCCAAGATCCCCAGGCATAACACCAATTGTCTCTAGAAGATCCATCGAAACCCACTGTGTCCGGAGGTAGGACCTTATTTTTTAATGGCACCCTCCCAAAAAATACCCCAAACTGTGAAAAATTGCCAGGTTTTGCAGGGTCGACACGCCCTGAGCCTCTAAAGAATCAAAAGAACAGCTCGAAAAAAACAGTGTTTTGGCAGGACCTGATTCTTTAAGGACACCCTTCCCTGTGTCGGGAGGCAGGACCTGATTCTTTTTTGTGGCACCCTCCCCAAAATATCCCAAGTTGTAGGGTCGACAGCCTGAGCCTCTAAAGACTCAAAACACCAGCTCGAACCCAGCCCACGTCTCATATCCAGACGTCCCCAGGAAATCCCCAAGACCCCCAGGCATAACACTAGTTGTCTTTAGAAGATCCATCAAAACTCATTGTGTCCGGAGGCAGGATTTCATTCTTTAATGGCACCCTCCACCAAAGAACCGGACACCCGGGTCAAAGACTGAAAACAAAGGGGGATATGTTGTTTACAATCAATTTTGATCAAACCAGAAAAATGAAACAAGAGGAGGCAGCCAAAGACAACGCTTTGGCAGAAGCTTCTGCCATGACAAAAACAGAAGCCGCTAATCTGGCATGGGCAAAAGAAGGGCAAATTTCATCTCCGGTGTGCAAAGGAATCATTTGGGTACGTTTGGTGTTTTTTATGCTTGTTGATGTCCACATGGCTAACACGGACGCCCAATATTTTAGAGGTTTACTTTTGTATTTGTTTTTTGTGTATTTTTTGTATTTGTTGTAGTTGGTTGCCTGGGCCATGATTTCTTAGATGGTCTTAGGCCCCTTGCATCCTAGGTAGGCATTCTTTAGATGTGCCATTTCAGTAGTGCAAGGTGGACCTCCGTTGTTTGTCTAAAGAATGCTGGAGTCCATGTGAGCAGGATAATTCCAAGGAGAATTGTAAATGCAAGAATTTGTGTTAAAACACCTTCCAGAGTTGAAGAATGTTAAAAATGTGCTTTCAAAATTCACCTAAAAATGCCTAATGAATTATAATAATCCTAATATGGACACACATAAATAAGTCTATATGTTCTCATATGATTGCATGCGCATCTTATTGATGATGCTTGACTGCGCCGTCGTCCATTCGACTGCAACTTGGGTATCCAATTCTTTAAAGGGGCACCCCTTCGTGTGCAACTTGGGTCTCCAATCCTTTAAAGGGACATACCTTGGCTACTGTGTGCAATCTTGGTTCATTGGGGTTAGATTCTTTAAGGCTGAAATTTGCCCTGGTTCGCATTCTTTAAGAGGCTACCAGTGGTCCCTTAAAGATTCAGGGGTCAGGGTCGGAGCCCGAATTGCAAGGGGGATGAGAAAACTATGGAAAGCTAGGGTCATTCATCAATTGTTGTTTATAGTTTCATGGGACTATCAGGCCTTCGACTCAAGACTCTAGTTTATTGGTGCCGCCCAGCGGAAGTATCAGGAACTCCAAGAAAAGGATGTTGAATAGAGTCTATGATTTTACCTAAATCATTCCATGTGGAACCATTTGGGCAAAATTCCGTCTTGTGATTGAAAACACATGAGGTATTGAAGTTACTGCTGTTAATGAGTCAATTTCTTAATGCAATCTTCAAAAGTGAGCCGAGTTGAGTCTCATGTTGACGGACAAGTTCCTTCAATTTCTGCTGCTGAAATTCTTTCGGAGGTCTGCGGGATTTGCTGTTGACCCATGGCATGGGCATTCGTGCTGTCCGATGCTGTCTGCACTGAAGGACTTGCCGAAGGGCAACGCAGCCGTCCAAAGGTTCCTATCGAATTTCAATTGGCAACTCCCAACCAACCTGAGTTCATGGTATGCAAATGTATAACGCTGTGACAATCCGTTTGTCGATTTTCATGGTTGTTCCAAATTTCTCGGCAGATGATGATACCATTTGATGTTTTGCTCAAAAATCTTGACGCTGAAGGCACAGAGAAAAGCCACACTCCCGCCGGGTTTCTGACGGCGGGCAGCTTGCGAATCGGTTTAAGGTCTCAACAGTGACCACGACAGACGCCTGCAGGGCATGCCAGAGGGAAGTGACTGACAGATGAAGTTCTGGCTTCCTCAAATGACCTCAGTCAGATAAGTCTGGGAACCGACTAAGTATGAGATCGGGTGAAACAGCTTACCAGATTCAGCTTACCGTTACGTTGTTGTGAAAAAAGCCTTGATATCCTTTGATCATTATAATGACACACCTTCTGCAGTGACTAACTCCCAAACGGCATAATTGTATATGTCCAGCCCTGCATTGGGCATTGGTGCACGTGCGCGACCGCTCACGCGCGCCCCCTTGAAGCCTTGGCACAGTTTCAATACATTTGAAGTTGCAACTGGGGCCAAGTCCACCAAGGCCCAGTTGTTTACTGTATAAAAACGCTATATAATTACTAACATTGTCTCGTGATGTCTAGTGTGCATCTTGATTAGATACTTTCAGTGAGCTTTTGATATAAGATGATGGGCCTTGGATCCTTCTGATCCTTCAGTGTTTCTGTGAAAATTCAGCCATGGTCACCATTTGAGCGGGCGCGATCCCCGCAAAAACTCGGCGTCCGGCAACCCTGTTCATAGCTGATTCATTCGAGACCACGGGGAAGCCATCTTCAGAAATGGGCAAATTGGTTTCAAAGCAAGGTGAAGGATGTCCCAAGTTGGTCATCTTTGGTCATCTTTGGTGCTTTGTGACCATCTGCAGATACTAAACATGACAATATACCCATATATACCCGTAGCAACCCGGAGATGATGCCCATGAAACTGCAGATGGGTACCCTCGGTGGTCAGTTTCCGCTCAGGAATTCAGCTTGAGGCTTTCCTCTCTTGGCTTCGCAGAAATCTGCAGAGTTGATAAATGAATTATGTATATTTATGTCTCTTCTGGATGGTTATGAAGATGTTATAGCATGTTATGAATGTCTTTGGCCAAGAGAGCTGTACAGATGAAGCTGTGATACTTTGCGACTTTGCGAAAATGGACTTCGTCTCAAGACACCAAGTGCTCTGCACTTGGCCGAACCCATGCACTGTACCCATCAGAGAATTACCCTCCGGGTAGTCAAATGTGACAATGGTTTTCCATTGGTTTTCCATATTTTCCCAGCTATAAAATGCTATAAACCTCCATTTAGTTTGGGAATTTCCAAGCCGCCAGGTTAGATGACCAGAGGGTACTCCACATCAATGATTTTGGTTCAGCAACCCGTGACTTCATCATTCGTTTGTCTCAACGCCAAGGTGTGATACTGTTGAACTCGGCCAAAGTCTCAGTTCGATTGTGCGAAAAACATAGGGGATCCCCAAAACTATGGGTTTCAATCCTATCATGATCTAATTTGGAGGATTTGGGGGGACCCCTATTTTAGGAACCATACTTCCAAAAAAAACAAATAAAACCGTGAAGATCTGTGGATGTTTCTTGGTAATCCCATTGAAGACTACCAATCCTGGAACAGAACGGCGTTTTGTACGAAAGAGATCCGGAACAAGTGAAATCAAGTGAACAAGCGTCGCTGCCTTGATCACAGGACCAGCACAACCCGAAGTTGAAGAAGAGGATGAGTGTTAAGGACTGACTGAGTCCGACAACTTTCGTTCCTGCCCCGCAGAGGCCCATCCAAGGCCCAGCTCTTTGCTGGGTCATGTTGGGTCATGTGTCCATGGTTTCAGGTTGATGCTCTAGGGCCAAAAAGGTGCCCATGCCATATTCTTGGTTACATACTGTATTCTCTATATATATATATTATAGACTGTATGAGATATAATTACTTGATTGGATATCAATCTATATATAATAAGATTATAATAAGATTATAATAGATTATACACATATCCCAACAAAAACATCCCGATGATATACGAATTTTGATGCCTCCATGTCCTGCAGCGCCATCTTGGCCCGGTCTTGGATTGGCGGAACGGGAACGCCGCCGGCCACGCCGGCCACGCGACTCCCATGGCATGGCCACAGGCCACATAGCAGCCGTAGCGTCCTTGGCCCGACGCTCCAAATGGCAAGAGGCTTGAAACACTGGGAGAGTTTTCATGGAGATTTGATGGGGATTTGATGGGGATATGAAAAACATTGAAAAACATTGAAAAATACCATGGTCAATGGGTTGGTTAAGGAAAAAATGTGAAACTGGAAATCATTCGAATGTGTTTCTTATGCCCCAAATATAGGGCTTTCCAGTAAGGCTTTCCAGTTTCAATTTTCCGTTCAACCATTTTTGGGACTTGTGGTTTTCGCCTTAAGTAACCAGGAAGACGATTGGAACACCCCAAGAATTGGCTGAGATCATGAGATGGTATCCGGGTGAACTTACCAAAATCCCCTCCTTTTCGCATCTTCACAAGGGCCGTGCCTTTGTGAGGCCTTGCTACTCTTAGAAGCCGCAGAGCGGCGCAACGGCATGTACCTTGATCATTCCACAGAGCTCGTACTGGTCAGTCGCGATAATAGAGCCATTATGAGCCATCAATATATGTGGCATCACGAAATTCAGGAATTGGGGCCATAAAAAAAGGGCCCATGCCCATATTGAATCACGAGACAAAGCCAGATATCATAACGTTGGTAAAATATCCATAGCTTCTATATGCCAGAGAATGTCTCCACAAGATGCTTGGTTTGATAATCCAATATCTTGATAAACTGTATTCTGTAATTGCTTTTAATTACTGAGGTATATCATGGTATATCCATTTTAATACCCCAACAATGTGAGGCCTCCAAGACAAGTTGACACATAATTGCACTAGCTTGGACTTCTGGTGCATATATCACTCCAGTCGAATGGTTCCCCACCTGCCAGGTGAGGGTTGTTAGATTTTATCTAAGTTGCCTGCTCCTCCTCCTCTCCTCCTCCTCTCGTCGTCCTCCTCCTCTCGTTGTCCTCCTCCTCTCGTTGTCCTCCTCGTCTCGTTGTCCTCCTCGTCCTCCTGCTCAACTGCGACTCGCGATCCACAGTGTTCTCTGCCGGACCTCACCACGACCATCCACGCCCAGTGTTCCCTGCCGGACCTCAACCACGACCATCCACGCCCAGTGTTCCCTGCCGGACCTCAACCGCGAGTATCCACGCCAAGTGTTCTGCCGGACCTCATGTCGGAAGATATGGGACAAAGAATGTGCAGAAGAAAGTTAGAAAGAATGTCAGAAAGAATGTCAGAAGATATGCCAGAAGATATGCCAGATAGAATGGCCAGATAGAATGCCAGATAGAATGCCAGAAGATATGTCAGAATATATGCCAGAAGATATGCCAGATAGAATGCCAGATAGAATGCCAGAAGATATGTCAGATATATGCCAGAAGATATGCCAGATAGAATGCCAGATAGATATGCCAGAAGATAAGATAGAATGCCAAATAGAAGAGAAGATATGCAGATATGCCAAATAGATGTCAGAAGATATGTCAGAAGATAGCCAGAAGATGCCAGATAGAATGCCAGATAATATGCCAGATAGAATGCCAGATAGATTTGCCAGAAGAATGCCAGATAGAGAAATATGCCAGAAGATATGCCAGAAGATAGCAGAATATGCCGAAGATATGCAGAATATATGCCAGAAGATATGCCAGAATATATGCCAGATAGAGATAGAATGCCAGAAGATATGTCAGATAGAGTGCCAGAAGATATGCCAGATAGAATGCCAGCCAGAAGATTTGCCAGATAGAATGCCAGAAGATATGCCAGATCATATGCCAGAAGATATGCCAGATAGAATGCCAAATAGAATGTCAGAAAATATGTCAGATAGAATGCCAGATAGAATGCCAGAAAGAATGCCAGATAGAATGCCAGATAATATGCCAGAAGATATGCCAGATAGAATGCCAGATAGAATGCCAGAAGATTTGCCAGATAGAATGCCAGAAAATATGCCAGAAGATATGCCAGCTAGATATGCCAGAAGATATGCCAGAAGATATGCCAGAAGATATGCCAGAAGATATGTCAGAATATATGCCAGAAGATATGTCAGATAGAATGCCAGAAGATATGTCAGAATATATGCCAGAAGATATGCCAGATAGAATGCCAGAAGATTTGCCAGATAGAATGCCAGAAGATATGCCAGATCATATGCCAGAAGATATGCCGATAGAATGCCAAATAGAATGTCAGAAGATATGTCAGATAGAATGCCAGAAGATTTGCCAGCAAGAAAATGTATAAATGTCATGGTGGGGATCACACGAAGTAAAGTAATTTTATTTATTACGCATCTGAAAACCTGCTTAATCCTTTGGAGGTTGTAGGTTCGGCTCTATTGGGCTATTTAGATGGATACATTGGTATACCTGCCGGTAATTTATCATTGCTGTATGAAAATTCCCAACTTTCAATAGGACCTTACAAACTACGGGAAGATCATCGAAGTAAATGGCGGATTTTCCATTACTTCTGAGGTGACATTTCTGAGGGTTCTCTCTGGCAATTTCACAATAGTTTCACGCAAAATCACGATTTTAAGTGGTAAATCTTGGCAAATCAGTAAATGGGCCATCATGGGCCCATCATGGGCCATCTATACCACTTCGCTATGTAAGAAATGACTCTTTCGGGTAACCGCTAGAGCCGGGCGGAGGCATTTGCACAGCACCACCATGGCCCTGGGTTTGTGGCGCCACGCGCCCCGGCACTGGCAGAAAGCCGTGCAGCTGCTACAACGCTGCAGGGATTCACGGGTGGCACTGGAGCCATGCCTGGGATTTGTGGATGTGAAGAAGCACCCCCAAAATATGGTGCTTTGAATGGTTTGACTATGTTTGACTCATCCCATGATGGATCCATGGTGCTGGGATATATGCTAACATGACGCAACATGACTGGGGTTTTTGTTGATGGGATCCATGGAGCACCATATATAGCAGCACAGTTAGGATCCGTCATGGGCATATTCATGGTGATATGAATGTGTCTCTTCCGGAATTGATCCTCAATTCCAGCAATTCTGAGCATGTCCAGCGTGTTTTTGGGTGGCAAAATGATGCTCTGATGGCCCTGCCAAGCCGGAAAACTACTCTGCCGGACTTCGGGGATTTTTTTTTTAGCTTTCAATGTGCATCCAGGTGATCCTGAACTACGCTGGTCCATACATATCCAGTTATCAAATGAATATCCATAGGATAATTTAGATAAAATATGTGTCTATAATAGATGTATATCATTGTATATTATATATATAATAGATTCAGAGTTGAATGATCAACATCTATTTTGAGTCTATATTAATATTTGTGGATATTGTGATATTTATAAAGTTACTATACCTGGAGATGTTTCATCATTGTTTTGAAATAAGGTCAGTTGATACGCCATAGATACATGCTTTAGTTTCTCTTCTTTCCTTCACTTGTACATATTCATAGAACAGTATATCCAAGCATGTAACATCATAGACACGCATTGTAAAAGCCACATACACATATCCTTTGCTATCTATATAATAATTCCGAACTAATCCACATGAATATACATAAATCACCATAAACATCATAAACATCACAAACATCAGATGTTTTTTGCCATGGAGTACTTCAAAAGCACGGCATTTCTCCTGGGAAGGACGTGGTGTGCTTCAGCAGCCTGGCGCGAAGTCTGGAAGAAAGCGCCTTGTGGCAGAAGAGCTTGCGGCTCCTGCAGGACGCTACAAATCGCATGAACAAGGTAAAGAATGATTATTGGGAGAGTTACCCTCTGGTAATTTAACATAGCTATGGAAAATCACCATTATTAATGGGAAAATCCACTATAAATGGCAATTTTCAATAGCTATGTTAAATTACCAGAGGGTATTGGGGAAATCAATGATTATAGGGATGATTATTAGATGGTTACAAGGTGTTATAACTTATGGTTATGTGTGGTTGTACTATCCAATGTAATGTGGGTAAAACAATGCCATTTGCACCATCCCCCAGTCATCAGCATTTTTAGTGGTATAAACCATTGCCAAATGGGTTTATCATTGTTGTACCCATATTATTGGGATGGCTATTGGGATGACTGTTGGGATGATTCGTAGGATGATTACTGGGGACATCAATGATTTTTGCTCGGAGACTACAGAGTCATACAACGGAATTGCCACGGAATCTCAATGTTTCAATGATTATGAGGATTATTAGAATGATATCCGAATGATTCTTATAATCATCTAATAATCCTCATAATCATTGAGAATCACTGGGGAAATATTGATAGTTGAAAAATCATGATTCTTATCCCAATGATCATTGGGAACGGGAATCTCACTAGTGATAGGGGATATGACAAAAAAGTGGGATGATTCTGATTCAGGATGATGGGGTGTCACTTGGTTTATCGTGGGGGATCCACCCCCCAGGATATTAACCAAAACGGGAAATGTAATTGTTCAGGGAGAAGATGATGAGTGATGATGATATTTAGGGCTGCAGGATTGGGCTTAGTAATTGATGTGACCATGGTAATTTACCTCATGAGTTGGGAATCTAGTGTGGGTTTCTCAAAATTAGAACCCCATTCCACCCACCGGTTGAGAAAATCATTTTGTCAACATTGCAATAACAATTTGGGTGGGTTCTAGCCCATTTTCAAACACGACCATACAGGTCATTTGGTTTATTTATTTATTTTTTTGCGATTTGTTCTGTTTTGTTTGACATTTAGTTGGCTTTTTTATTTGCTACAACTCATAGATCAGAAATGGGTACCAGGTACCGTAAGGCCGCCAAATGGAGCTGAGTGGTTTCACGCTGGCACAGTGTAGTTTCCATCTCAAGAGTTTGCTAGTATCGTCTACGTTGGCATGTGAATAAGAATCCATGTTTAGGGTTCCCTAGTAGTGACCCCTATCTAGATGATTGTGTTCGAAACAGCAAACATGGGCATGTGGATACTAATGAATGCCATAGACAGGGGGATATGGCCAACACTTTAGACATGATTTGACCGATAGAAATCTACCCAGCGGTGTTTTTCAACCAGCATTGAAAGAGCCCTGCCATCACTTCGTTAATGATCATTTGCGGTGTTGGTGGTTGTATCATGTTGTATCCTCATGAAGATCACGCAAACTATCATATGATCATTGGCCAATCAGTTTTGTGAGCAATTCGCCTGTGACAGACATGGCAAAGAAAGGACATGTCCCAGTTATTTTTGGACAGTGGACACAATCTGCCAGTGAAAGTGTGGAACATCGCCATTTTTTATGGGTAAATCAACTATAAGTGGCCATTTTCAATAGCAAACTGTTTGCTTACCAGAGGGTATCATTAGTTACAATTACAAGTGTATGGGTATACCCCATTCTCAGTCACACCCTATTCTATCCTATTCTTGGTTCAAAACAACATTAAGATCCCAGCAAAACTTCCAATAATAAGCACCAAATCTAACTTCTTGATGTCATGAAGAGTCATGACCGGATTTGTTTAGCACTTTTACAGGAACTCCCAAGATTTGGGTACAAACCATGGTAGTTTCTTGTAGATCTTTCCTATCGGAACCACTCCAATTATTTGTAGATTGACAAGAATGGCCACAAACCATAGTAGTTTTTTTTTTGGGGGGGGGTTTTATGTATATATATATATATAGATGATTTTCCTAACCAAAGCATGTATCTACTGTTTTCCGAAGCATTCATTTGATGTCAGGACATGGACACCCAAAGCATCCAGCCCAACGCTGTGACGCTCACGGCGGTGTTTCGAGCCCTGGGCCGCAGCGGCCAAGCGACAACGGCGCGAGAGCTGGCTGAGAGAATGGAGAGGTACGGTACGCTGCCAGAGAAGTGGGAAATACCCAACCTGGTTATGACTAACATAGCCATGGTATAGATGGCCCTAATCGAAATAGATGGTTTACCATGGTTTACCTATTAATAGCATGGTGATTTTCCATGGCGAAGTGTTAAATAACCAGATGGTAGATGAAAATAGGGGACTTTAATGGGACTGTTAATGGGAATTTCATGGGATATTAACGGGATGTAATGGGATATTAATTAATGGGACTTGAATGGGATTTAGCAGGATATGTCTAATGACTTGGATGTTTTATGATGATTTCGAGTACCAGTTTTTGAAGCCCCCGTACCTCCATATGGATCAAAACTACCCTCTGGTAATCAAAGAGAGGAATATTCTCCCATTTAGATGATTATCCTCTGGTAATTTAACATAGCTATTATGGCCATTTATAGTGAGTTTTCCCATTGAAAATGGTGATTTTCCATAGTTATGTTAGTTTGCCAGAGGGTATCCCATTTCATTGAAGCCTCCATTATGATGGTTCACATTTGGGTCGCCTGGGAATACTCACATTTGGTCCCCTGAGCTGCTGCTTAGTCCTGGAAGTCCTACCTGCCACATGGTTTCTGGCTGGGATGGGGTGCGGTGGATGCTGGTGGATGTAGCAAAAAAATCATGTTTTTTTCGGAGATTTTCCTTGCTACATCCAGCATCATCCTTGCCATCATCTTACCCTCTGGTAATTTGTTACATAGCTATGGAAAATCACCATTTTTAATGGGAGAATCCACTATTTCTATGGCCATTTTTAATAGCTACGTTAAATTACCAGAGGGTAACTCGAAAATTTCATGTTTTCCTTGCCATCGGCCATCAAAAATCATCGACGATGACCCATGGATTTTTTTTTTTACGTCAACTCCTTGGACCGTCGAAAGTCGACGAACGGAACGTGATAGCACAATGCCCTGCCAGCCTCCCTGGTTGGTGGTGACTGGAACATTGGTTTAGTATGGGGTAATGATGGTTAATGATGGTTAATAATGGTTAATAATCACTGGTTGGTGGTTTGGAACATGACTTTTATGACTTTCCATATACTGGGAATGATATATAATCCCAACTGACGAACTCCATCATTTTTCAGAGGGGTGGCTCAACCACCAACCAGATCCCCTGCCCCTAACAACGCATTCCCCTTCGTGATTCTTTCTTCTGGACTCTGAGGATCCATAGCTGCGCATGTAGGTGATCATGGTCTCTATATCTCTATGATAGCTTTCATCCCCATGTTGCTCAACATTGCTCAGCATCTGTGCTTGATGAATTGTATCCAAGGCTTTCTCGCTTCCATCCCCTTCGCTCTGAATCGTAATTATTTATTTCTACTGCTCACACCATCATTCAATTCCATCTTCTATTTGTTCAAACACATCACCATCTTCTCTTTGCTCATACATCCGCATGTTTTCACGATATCACATGTACGACTGATGGATTGATGATTGAACATCTTATATCATGATTCATATCATACCCACTTCTGATGAATTGATGGTTGAAAACCTCCTATCATGATTTACATCACAACTATGACATACTATGACTGATGGATTCTTTCTGGTCACGCCACATATCATGTTTTTTCATGATCCATACTTAAATATTAATATCATATCATATCTAATATCATATCATATCTAATATCATATCATATCTAATATCTAATATCTAATATCATATCATATCATATCATCAACGATATTTCGATCATATATTATCAAAGCTTATATGATCATAGCTTATCATAGCTTATACCATGGATCACTGCAGCCCGGCATCTAGGAGGCGCTTGGAACTGGATGCCTTGGCCATGGTGGCCCTGAGCTTCGCGCAGGAACAAAGCTCCCAGTGGCACAGGGCGCTGGCGGCGCTGGCGGCGTCACCGGGGCCACCGGGGCCACCGGGGCCACCTGGCGTCCGGGGTGGGTGGATGATGACTGGATGTGGTGGTGTTTTGTTTTTTGTAACGTTGGTTAACCAAAAAAATGTCATGTCATAGTCATAGACCTTTGGAATTCCTTTGGAATCTTTTGGAATCGGATCTCGAAGTCTCTGCATATACCCTCTGGTTATGACTAACATAGCCATGGTATAGATGGCCCATAGAAATAGATGGTTTACCTAAAAATGGGTGGATCTTTCCATGGCGAACTGTTAGTCATAACCAGATGGGCATAACTCATGGATTATCAGTGGATAATGATTTTCAATGGATTTTATAACTATGGATGAATTATGGATGTAATCGGATGATGCATGATGATTACACACTATGGAGTATGGAGTATCATTGTTAAACATAAATATTATGATTACTCTGCATAATAATTATTATTATTCGTGATTTAATGGGACTTGAATGGGGATTGAATGGAATATACAACTGACTATAATCATTTTTTTTTTTAAATCTTTTCATATCATGGGGATAGTCTAGTCATCAATCCATTTTTATAGAAGCTAATGTATATGCTTTATTCCCAGGTAATGAATCCCATCCATGTGGGATGACTATATACTACATACCATCTAAATTGAGCATGGCACATGGCAGAGTGGGATTAATTATGACTAGGTTTTTCTATGCATAATGAACAGAGAACATGATTCATGTATCCATATCATGAGGTTTATGTCGATGGTCGACATAAGATACCTTCTGGTGAACTAACATAGCAATGGAAAATCACCATTCTTAATGGGAAAATCCACTATAAATAGCCATTTTCCATTGCTATGTTAGTTAGTTCACCAGAGGGTACCAATAATTAACCAGCCATTTGTGGATCCACTACTTAGAATAAGCCACGTTTGATACCATCTCCAAGCCTTACATCTCCAAGCCGAGCTTGAGCATTGAAAAATCCGCCTGAGCAATCTCCAAGTCTCCTTTTTGGGCGTAGAAACCCGAAAGTTTGGCACAGCCCAAGTTGAAATGCTGATTACCCTCTGGTAATTTAACATAGCTATGGAAAGATCCACCATTTTTCATGGGAAAATCCACTATAAATGGCCATTTTCACTAGCTATTTTGACATAACCAGAGGGTACATTTTTTGAATGCCAAAACCACGATGAAGCAACGAAGCATGTGATTTTCAGTTTTTTTTCCCATTTTTAGATCATTTTTTTGTCGGATCCGTCTCAAGACCCGAAATTTTTATGAGAAAAAGCCGGCTTTTATTGTAGGTGAAATTATCTCATGACATGAATGTCTTTCTAAATCTCACTACTTACTGTAATATACACAAATGGTATCCCCTATCTGATTAGCATATATATTGATATCCTGTGTGTCTATCTATATATAATCCTAGAATATGCAATGTTCAATATTGCTCCCATTTTAGTGAGGATTTCAAAAATACCATATTGTATCTGCTTCACGATGACTCTCTCTCATATATATATATGAGGTACGGTCAAAACTCTGGTATACTAGTTGCGTAAGGAGAGTTCTCTGGTGTCTGGAAAATGCACAAAACACTGTGTAACGATAGGCCCCCCCAAAAGCGATACCTATAATTGTGCATAATGTCCACATCTGAAGTTGTTTTGCACAAACTTACGTACATGCAAGCGGCTAAATTAGCGATACCCCTAGCAATACCTTAGCGATACCCATTTGTTCAAAAAGGAGCCCCAGACCAGACCACAAATAGATCCTTTCCTTTTTCCTTTCCTCTTCTTCTCCTCCTCCTTTCCTTTTCTTTTCTTCCCAATTCTTTTCCTTTTCTCTTCCCAATCCTTTTCCATTCCTGTTACCAATCCTTTTCCTTTCCTCTTCCTTTCCTTTTCCTTTCCTCTTCCTTTTCTTTTCTTCTTCCCAATCATTTTCCTTTCCCTTTCCCTTTTCCTTTTCCCTTTCCTTTTCCTTTCCTCTTCCGTTCCTCTTCCTTGCCTCTTTTTGCAAAACCATGCATAGCGATAGGGCCCCACCAAAAGAGGTACTATTTGCAAAGAGGTAGTATTTGTTGGGAACCTTTTGCAAAAACAAAGTAGGTACACTATTACTTTCAAAAAAGATGAGCACATACTCAGGTCAGAAAGCACAACATTTCTTGAAGGAAGTACATAATCTGTTTTAAATTACAGCGTTCCTTTCCATGCTTGAAACAAGGCAACTTCATTCATAAACTGCAATTTTCCTTCCAGACAAAGTATGACTTCGTTCAAGAAACAGTACCCCTACAAAGTATAGAGCATTCCTCTGAACATGCAGTGATTGTTTTTTTCTGAAGAAGTAAAGTCTTCCTTTCAAACTAATATTAAGCCTTCCTTCAATCATACAGTATTTCTTTCAAAACACCAGATTCTAACATTTTGGATATGTCTATGTTTTTGATGCAACAGAGTAAGAATAATATCTTGATCAGCGATTTTTTAAATTTACAATGAATAAATCTTCATTATAGATTCCATATACTTTAATATACCAGTGAATTGACCATAAACATATCTTTAATAAACCTTTACTAAACCTTTGGCATACCTTCAATATCTCCTGTTAAATACCATCTAAAAAAACTTTAACATACCATTCAATATACCTGTAGCATTCCATTGGATAACGATGAAGCTACTTTTAATATATAATTTAATTGGCCTTGAAAATACCTTTAGTATACTTTAAATATACCTTCAATGCATAAAACATAACAATACTATTTAATCTGCATTAGATATACCATTTTATTGGCCATGGATACCTTTAGGATACCTTTCTACCACTAGCATACCTTTTATTTTCCATTTAATTTGTCTTTAATAAACCTTTAATGTACCATCTATACCTAGCTTACCATTGAAGAACCGTTAATATTCCATTTGATATACCATTAATTAATACTATTAAAACTGTCGTTTACTACACCTTTAGTATACCTTGAAGGTATATACCTTTCATATACCATTCAATTGACCTTGAAAATACCACTGTCTCTCAAATACCTTTGACTTACCATTTAGTTTGCCTTTAATAAACCTTAAACATACAATCTATACTTAGTTTACCATGTTAGAATCATTAATATTCCATTTCATATACCATTACTATATGATTTAATATGGTTTTAGCATACCATTTTATATACCATGAATCTACCTCTAATATACCATTTGTTTGCTTTGAAAATACCTTTAATATACCTTTAGTATACCATCTAATCCACCTCTAATATACCATTTAATATACCTGTAGTATACCTGTAATATTCCAGTCTGGCCATGAATCTTATAATATATTAATATACATTGCGCCCGCTGTGCGGGTAAGACATTTCCACCCGCAGACGCAGACGAATTCCGAAGACGAATTACGAAGACGAATTCCCCGAAGACGAATTGCCCCCCGGAAGACGAATCCCCACCCGAAGACGGATTCCGAAGACGAATTCCCCGAAGACGAATTGCCCCCCAAAGACGAATTCCCCCCCGAAGACGAATTCCGAAGACGAATTGCCCCCCGAAGACGACTTCCCACCCGAAGACGGATTCCGAAGACGAATTCCCCGAAGACGAATTCCCCGAAGACGACTTCCCACCCGAAGACGAATTGCGAAGACGAATTCCCCGAAGACGAATTGCCGCCCGAAGACGAATTCCCCCCCGAAGACGAGTTCCGAAGACGAATTCCCGAAGACGAATTTCCCCCCGAAGACGAATTCCGAAGACATTCCCCGAAGCACTAATTGCCCCCCGAGAACGACTTCCCCCCGAGAAAGCATTGCGAAGACGAATTCCCGAATACGAATTGCCCCCCCGAGACGAAGACGATTCCCCCCCCGAAGACGTAATTCCGACGACGAATTGCCCAGGCCGAAGACGACTTCCCACCGAGACGGATTCCAAGAACGAATTCCCCGAAGGGACGAATTGTCCCCCCGAAGACGATCCTCCCACCCCAGAAGACGAATTGCGAACGCAAGACGATTCCCTCCCTCCCGAAGACCGAATGATTGCCCCCCGAAGACGAATTCCCCCCCGAAGACGAATTGCGAAGACGAATTCCCCGAAGACGAATTGCCCCCCGAAGACGAATCCCCCCCCGAAGACGAATTGCGAAGACGAATTCCCCGAAGACGAATTGCCCCCCGAAGACGAATTCCCCCCCGAAGACGAATTGCGAAGACGAATTCCCCGAAGACGAATTGCCCCCCGAAGACGAATTTCCCCCGAAGACGAATTCCGAAGACGAATTCCCCGAAGACGAATGGCCCCCCGAAGACGACTTTTTCACCAACGACTTGGGAGAAAAGCATGCATACACTCAAAGCCTACATGCATGTCATATATGCATCTTGTTTTTATTTTGGCAAACCTTAGGGCCCTTAGGGATTTTTTTTTTGTCCATGGTGGGTTTTCACCGTATAACGGACGTCTTTGTTTGGTTCACTTGCATATTTTCCCTACAAGGGCCTGTCATGTTAGGAACTGGGTCCAGGTCCAGGAACTGGCGGAACCATGGTCACGGTTTCAAGGGTTGGTTTATGGACCCCAACACCGATCATGATGACTATAACGAAGGAGGTAACGAAATGAACGACTTGGAAAAAAGGAAGAAATAAACAAACCGCATGTAAGACTTGAAAAAAGGAAGGAAATAGCGACATGAACGCATTGACATGAAAGGAAGAGGTAAATGAACAGGATGGAAGCGTTGAAACGAGGGGGAGGAAGTAGCGAACGGAAGGGAAGAGTTAAACCGATTTAAAGCGGAAGGAACGACGTATAGGGAACAGAAGGGAAGAGTTGAAACGAATGAAGCAGCGAACGGGATTACAAAGAGTTGAAACGAAAGGAAGGAAGCAACGAATGGAAGGGAAGAGTTGCAACAATAGACGGACGCAATGAAAAGTGAAAAGGACGAGTTGACAGGAAAGGAAGAGCAGGAAGAACAGGACAGAAGATTTGAGCGAAACGACGGACTTCGCGAAATGAACGCCTTTAAATGAGAGAAAGAGGTGAACGAATAAGATGAAACAATGGGGAGGAAGTAATGAACGGAGCAGAAGTTAAAACGAAAGGAGCGACGTAGGGAACAGAAGGGAAGACAAAACGAAAGGGAAGAGTAATAAACGAAATGCTCTGGATGCTATAGCCTCTGGGCTTGCTCTTTGAGATTTTGAAAATTCTTTTGATGCTAGGCTCTTGGCCTTCACCTGAGGCGTTTCAGCACGCCCTTGACGCTACGCTCTGGAGACAGTCGCCTCTTGAATGCTATGCTAATTTTCTCTTGGAAGTTCGAACAAGCTCTTGGTGCTACGCTCTTGGCTTAATCTTGGGTTTTCCGACACGCTTTTGCTGCTACGCTCTGAGCATCTCTTAGCTTTCTCCTGGGCCAGTCCGGCAAGC
>CAMXCT020002833.1:42500-56317 GCA_947184155.2 Cladocopium goreaui
ACGCTGGCATAGGGAGTATGACTCAGTATGACAGTATGATTCAGAATTGGAGTAGCAATATGTGGTAACTGGATGTAACTGGTACATGTTTCAGGCCGATTTTGAGCAGATTTTCGCCATGTTCGTTTTGGGTTCCAAGGATTGAATGGGATGATGGTCAACAGCCTTCTCAGCACCTTCTCCAAAACCTTAAAGTGGAAGCTCTCCCTGCTGCTGAGTGGCGCTTGGGATGACCCACTCGATGCAGTGGGCTTGGCCGCCCTCTTCTCTGCATGTGAAGAAGGACGAGGTGACCGTTTTAAGGGTCGCTTTTGGTCATTATCTGGAGATGGATGTTGGTTCGTAGCCACGGATGTGTCTGAAATGTTGGTGATATGTGATATATGGTCTGGTGTTTTCTCCTGTACCCCCAAATGGCAATTTAAGTACTTAGGAAAATGATGGTGATGTTTTTTTGGTAACATATTTTCAGACAAACCCGTGTATGTATTGATTGCAGTCAACAGTATCAACAAGAATGGTGATCGTGTAACTCTATCGTGGATGGCAAACCCAGCTGGCGAATATTTTGGGGATAGGTCCTAGGTTGAAACCATCAAACACGAAACCAAGCGATTTTGCCGGGTACAGATTTCAATCTTCACAACATGGTGCAGAGTAGAGGCGAGCAAAATGATGTGAGGCATGTTTTTTGAGAACGCCGCTGTTGACCATGACCATGGTGGTTTTAATTCACAACTGTGGATGATGTGCCATTCGAAAGAACCCTTTTGCTCTCGTGTGTTACCCTTTGGTAATGAAACGTAGCGGAAAGTTGCTAATTTGTAGATGATTTACCGATTATTTCTATGAATTTTGATGACAAACTGTTAGAGGGTATTGATACTTTTTGGTGCTGTGCAGTCATAGCCTAGCCAGTTTGCTGCAGGCGCTACCCCCTTGTCACCGAGCATGTTCAATGGAGATTTCAGGAGGCCGACGTTGATGGTTACCCTCTGGAAATTTAAGATAGCTATTGAAAATCACCATGCTATTAATGGGTAAAGCTATTTCTATGGCCATTTCCAATAGTTATGTTAGTTTGCCAGAGGGTGTTTATACGTGTATATATATATATACACTGTATATGTACAGTAGATATGATATATTTGTATGAATCATTAAAATCAAGAACATGAATTATAGATTACACAAAAATGAATCAACATATGTTATGATCATAATCATAATCATTATTATAATCTAAATCATGTAGATTATATACATATTATATATCACAAATGAATCAATATTATCCCAATCATTATTATCATTATTGTTGGATCATTATTGTTGGATCATAATCATTATTATCATATCCCAACATCCCAGGGATGATTCAGGCCGACGTTGCCCAGAGGCGCACGGTTCCCTCAGTCCGCTTCTGGGGAACTGAAGTGACAAAGCTGGAAGAACTGCAGAGCAGGTGGGGACAAAAACATAGGAAAAAATGGGAATATTATAGTAAGTGATAGTAAATGATAGTAAATGATAGTAAATGACAGTAAATGATAGTAAATGATAGTAAATGATAGTAAATGATAGTAAATGATAGTAAATGATAGTAAATGACAGTAAATGATACTAAATGATAGTAAATGATAGTAAATGATTGTAAATGATAGTAAATGAGAGTAAATGATAGTAAATGACAGTAAATGATAGTAAATGAGAGTAAATGAGAGTAAATGATAGTAAATGATAGTAAATGATAGTAAATGATAGTAAATGATAGTAAATGAGAGTAAATGAGAGTAAATGAGAGTAAATGATAGTAAATGATAGTAAATGATAGTAAATGATAGTAAATGACAGTAAATGATAGTAAATGATAGTAAATGATAGTAAATGATAGTAAATGATAGTAAATGATAGTAAATGATAGTAAATGACAGTAAATGATAGTAAATGATAGTAAATGATAGTAAATGATAGTAAATGATAGTAAATGATAGTAAATGATAGTAAATGATAGTAAATGATAGTAAATGATAGTAAATGACAGTAAATGATACTAAATGATAGTAAATGATAGTAAATGATAGTAAATGATAGTAAATGATAGTAAATGACAGTAAATGATAGTAAATGATAGTAAATGATAGTAAATGACAGTAAATGATAGTAAATGTTATTATAGTAAATGGGATAGTTATTGGGATTGATAATGGATAACTATAGTAAATGATAGTAAATGGATTATTCCCCACCTGCCAGGTGAGGCTTGTTAGATTTTATCAGAGCTGTTCTTCTCCTCCTCGCTAGCTGTCCTCCACTGCCTCCTCCTCCTCCGCCTTCTCCTCGTCCTCCTCCTCCTTCTCCTCCTCCTCCGCCTCCTCCTCCAGTTTCTCCTCCACCACCTCTGCCTCCACTTCCATGTCCACTTCCGCCTTGCCAACTCTTCGCCAAGCTCTTTGCCAACTTCCCAGCTCAGTGTGCACCGCTGGACCTCAACCTGCGAGCTGCCCAGCTCAGTGTGCACTGTTGGACCTCAACCTGGGAGCTGCCCAGCTCACTGTGCACCGCTGGACCTCAACCTGGGAGGTGCCCAGCTCAGTGTGCACCGCTCGACCTCAACCGGGGACCTGCCCAGCTCAGTGTGCACCGCTGGACCTCAACCGGTGGACCTCAACCGGGGACCTGCCCAGCTCAGTGTGCACCGCTGGACCTCAACCTGGGACCTGCCCAGCTCAGTGTGCACGCTGGACCTCAACGGCCAGATAGAATGCCAGAAGATATGCCAGATGGAATGTCAGATAGAATGCCAGAAGATATGCCAGATAGAATGCCAGAAGATATGCCAGGTAGAATTCCATGTAGAATGCCAGAAGGTATGCCAGATAAAATGTCAGATAGAATGCCAGAAGATATGCCAGATAAAGTGCCAGAATGTTTGCCAGATAGAATGCCAGAAGATTTGCCAGATAATATGCCAGATAGAATGCCGGAAGATATTCCAGAACATATGCCAGAAGATTTGCCAGGTAGAATGCCAGAAGATATGCCAGATAGAATGCCAGATAGAATGCCAGAAAGTATGCCAGATAAAGTGCCAGAATGTTTGCCAGATAGAATGCCAGAGATTTGCCAAATAATATGCCAGAAGATATGCCAGATAGAATGCCAGAAGATATGCCAGAAGATATGCCAGGTAGAATGCCAGAAGGTATGCCAGATAGAATGCCAGAAGGTATGCCAGATAGAATGCCAGATAAAATGTCAGATAGAATGCCAGAAGATTTGCCAGTAACAAAATGTATAAATGTCATGGTGGGGATCACACGAAGTAAAGTAATTATATATAATTATATATTATAGTAAATAATTGCAAATGGATTCATAATGGTTTGATATGGGGTTTCCATAAATGAGGGTACCCCAAAATAGATGGTTTATAATGGACAATTTTATTAAAGTGGATGATTTTGGGGTACCCCTATTTTAGGAAACCTCCATATAGGATAATACATAGTGGGAAAAATGATGGATAATTATGGAAGAACTATAGTAAACTATGGGACGATATGGGACTATCCCGTTAAAAAAATCCCCATCAAATTGGCCCATGAATCTGGTAAACCCAATCAGATCCATCCCCAAGTTCGAGCTTGATGAAATCGGGTATACGGTATATCCTCTAGAGATGGGATGATGTTTTTTCCGACTCCCAGTGGGTTTTCATGGGATGGTTTACATGGGTAAACTAGCACATGATCATGGGATCCCTTTTTTAAGTCACAATTCACAATATCATGTTTGGGTGTCTCAAAAAGGGAAAAAACCTTGTTTGTTTGACCCTAATTTCAGCTGCAGAGCCATGAAACATATGCATGTTCATGGATGAATTTGTTGGGGGTTATACTAACTGGGTTTCATTGGTTATATCGGATATATCTTGAGAATCCATGGCCGGAGTTCTTATTTACCAACCAGTATCATGGGATGCGATACGTATTACTTTTCACGGCTCCAACACACTAAGTATGTCCTTCAGCTAATTCGGCCTGTACCATGAACCTAGGTATAAACTGAGTCATTGGGCTTTGTTGTGATATGGTTTTGCTATCATCATCCCATCCCCCATATTAAAAACCCAACAGAAACCGTGGTTTTTTGTAGGGGATTGGAACTTATATGTGAGATAGTTTGAGATTACACAATTGGGGAGGTGTAACGAAAAAATACAGGAGGATGGGATTACAGACTGGTCTTCAAAGATCCTAATGATGAAATCCGCAGCGGCTTTGCAATGCAAAAACATAAGTCATTTTCAGTGTCAACCATATATTAACACGAATTGAAAAGTAGTCGTTTCAACAATTTTGATGATGTTTCATGATGTTTCACCAAAAAGTAGCCGCCGTCCAAAAAGTATACGATTTTGCTAGTGGATTTTTGCAAAGTGTACTAACTACTTTCAAATTGCGCTCGAGTTGTGCAAAATTGCGCTCGAGTTGCGTTATGATTTTCTGTCCGTTTTTGCTTGGTGCCAGACCCGGTCGTTAGAGGGATGGGGGGGGGGTTGTTGTTAATTGGAGGGGGGGTGTTGTTAGTCCAGGCGGGAGGGTTGTGTTAATTGGGGGCGGGGGCGGTGTATTGGTGTTGATTTGGGGGTTCGTTCTTAATTGCGGGCGCGGGGGCAGTGTATTGGGCGTGTTGTATAATTGGGTGGGGATTTGTTCTTAATGGAGGGGGTGTGTTAACTCAGGGCCTAGGGGGAGGGGTTGTCTTAATTGGGGGGCGGGGAGGTTGCTGTTAATTCGGGGGGGTTCTTATTGGGCAGGGGTGTTCTTAATTGGAGGGGGTGTGTTGTGCGGCTGATCTGTCACAGCCTCTCTGTGTAAAAGTTTCTGTGTGTAGGGGGTATTCTTTAAAGGAGGGGGGACGGGTCTTGTTGACAGGGGATGACAGGGGCTTGGTTGCTTTGAAGTTTTTGCTACCTCTCAATTTGGGAAACATGAGAGGTGTTACATCGCTTGGTTCGTATCTTGCCAACAAACAACACGAGCACATGGAGCCAGGAAACAACCAAGATTGAAGCAGGTTGAAACACCATGAATGTTGTTTAAACTGCTGCTTGCACTGGAATTTACCAAGTGTCCTAAATTGCCTTTGCAATGTGCAGGGTTGTTTTTGCGTTGGGTCAGGCTAAATTCTGTGTCTTTGCTAGTACTATCAGGATTTTGGCACATTTCCCCGGGGAATTGGCTAGTTTCACTGTTTTCTGCTCTATGTTATTCAATCGCAGGAAAGAATATGTGAAACTAGCTCCTGGCTTTGTGGCTTCTGAACGCACCTGTTCTTATCAATTTTCCTGGCTGCAAACGGTTAAAAAAAACATTCACATAGGCATCTTCGATTTCTGGCTTGAATGTGATTTTCCCAAATGTGGAACCGCAGCCGCGAGCAGACAAGACCAGCCGCCAAAACCGCTCTCTCTCTGCCTGAACAATGCCCGGCCCATCCCAGATGGAGTGCCTGCGCTTGAAGGTGGTCTGTGGTACGGTGGCTGAAGTCCGCCAAAGCCTTCGGAACAAAGGGTTCAGCGCTGCGCGAATCTCGCAGTTGCTGAGTGAGTGCAGCCAGAACCCGCCACGGAGCGCAGCTCAGCGCCAACGGCAGACGGCCGAGGACCAAAAAAAAAGCAATCTGTCTGCCTCGAAAGAAATATTTAAATAGCACGAATGATGCACCATCAACTATATATATATATATCCTGATTCTATCATAGATTGCTTGAGCAGGTAGGTTGATCACCGATGAACCGATACATTTCCTCGAACAACGACTTGAGAACAGAATTTATCAGGTCTAAAAATAACAACATCCAATATTCATAAATAGACATGATAACGATCGGCCACTCAGGATTGAGACGTCGCTTAGTTCAGAAAGATCAATGGATGCAATAGAATGGAAAACATCCGAAAAAAAAAGAAAAAGGTTACGCACCTACAGTAATTAGATATACTGTTTATGTAAATATCAACACACACACATATATATATAGTATATATATATATAGTATATATATATATATTTATTTATTTATTTATATTTATGTGTGTGTATGTTTCTACGATCTAGCTATGCCTATCTGTATAATTCTGGACCCCTTAAATTGGACCCGCCCTGATCTGATTCACATCGAAGGAGATCGTGGATGGCACCAACTACGAACTCCTGAGGGTGCGGCGGTTGAAGCGGAAAGTCCGCAGAGCCGCCCGCAGGCACCTGCCTTATTAAACACCTTTCTTTCACTGAAATTTCACACGCGCTCTCAGGCGCCTAGGCCTATTTTTTGGAAACCCCAGGGATTTGATGTCAGTCGTTTTCTGTTTCTATTCGCCCTCCAGGTTTGGAAGCTGAAACGATTTGACTTCACCTGTTTTTCTTCCAAGGATTCACCGTGAACATTTTTTGAAAGGATGAATCGAATCAGGGAGCCAGGGGGGTTTGTTCTTCAGAGGGGAGGTGCCTAAGTTTGCAGACGGTTTTCACCCATGAAACTTTCTTTTGGCCTTGATGTGAGACTATACTTGGGCATTTACGACATGGGAAAATACGATGGCCAAGCCTGTCCGGCCATCGTATTTTCCCACCTTGTTTTCGGCCCCAGCCATCGCGGTGGCATTTGAAGGCTATCTAAAGCACAGGAAAAGGCGAAAGAAAGTCCTCAAACAATGTTGTCGAAGAACGGGGGGCGGGGGGGTTGTTGTCAATGACTGAGGGGGAGGGTGTAGTTAATGGGAGATTGGTTGTTAGTGCTAATTGCGTGGTGAGGGGGCGGTTGACTTAATCCGGGCGGGGGGAGGTGTTGTCAATTGTGGCGGGGTTGTTCTAATTGGAGGGGGCCGAGGGTGTTGTAGGGTTCAATTGGCGGGAGGGGAGGGGTTGTGACGTTCCGGGGGGGAGGGTTGTAGGTTCAGATTGGAGGGCAGGTGGCGGGGTGGCAGGAAAAAGTTCCATAATTGATTCGAACAAGGACAATGCCGCCTGTTCCTGTAGACAACATGTACTAGCCACATCAAACCGTATTTTTTTTCATACGCGTTTCATGAAAAAATAGCACGAAACCGTCCAGGGGCGGTACATTTTTCTAGTCGAATGCCGACTGTTTAGGGCATATAAATTCATGTATTTTATAGTCATGATTAATCTACTGCCATGACCTGAAAACAACAAAAAACTGACGAAAGGGATCCTGGATTCGCCCAAAGATGCTGAAACAGAGGTGTTTCTTTACACGAAATGTTTGCAGATTGAATCCCTGAAAAGCATTCGCTTGGTTTTTTCTGGCAATCGTCGACTTAGTCATCGAAGATTCGAATTGTAAATGTTGAAAATGGGAAAACATGGAAAACCCAGCCTGTTGCAAAGAGCATTGACCCTACCATTTTGCAATGTCCATGGCTAGGGTTCAGCCTGTTGCCTCGACGGCCTCAGCTTGCAGGGGCCACCTTCCAGCTCAGGCAGCATTAGCGCGGCTGCCTGGTAGGAGTTGACTAGTAGCCATTGCTGGTGATGTTTGGGGTTGGTTTATAATTATCATTATCATTATTCCCTAATCATATTCCAAGCATCATTTTTGTATATTTTATGCTCACGATTATTGGTATCTATTATTCTATTATTATTATTATTATTAGATTGAACGCGCAATGGCGGAAATTTTCACATCAGCCACTCAGCCACTCAGCCACTCTGGCAGAGTGGCTGACGCAGCCACTCATCCACTCAGCCACTCTGAGTGACTGAGTGGCTGAGTGGCTGCTCCAGCCACTCTGGCAGAGTGACTGAGTGGCTGAGTGGCTGCTCCAGCCACTCTAGCAGAGTGACTGAGTGGCTGAGTGGCTGGGAGCAGCCACTCTGGCAGAGTGGCTGAGTGGCTGCTCCAGCCACTCTGGCAGAGTGACTGAGTGGCTGAGTGGCTGCGTCAGCCACTCTGGCAGAGTGGCTGAGTGGCTGAGTGGCTGGCTGCTCCAGCCACTCTGGCGGAGTGGCTGAGTGGCTGCTCCAGCCACTCTGGCAGAGTGGCTGAGTGGCTGCGTCAGCCACTCTGGCAGAGTGGCTGAGTGGCTGCTCCAGCCACTCTGGCAGAGTGGCTGAGTGGCTGCATCAGCCACTCTGGCACAGCGGCTGAGTGGCTGAGTGGCTGCGGCAGAGTCATCAATCAATGAAATGGACGGATAAAGTTTTAAACATTTCAATATCCAAGCAAGAGTATATATATGACATTGACAGCAACTTGATTTACAAACATAACCCTGTAAACTTCAACTGCCATAGCTACATAACTTCAACGGATTGATTAAGAATGGCCACATATACACTTTGAACCATAACCTGAAATCACTTAAAAAGAAAGAGAGTGGTGATGAACTCTACAAGTTCAGGATTGGAAACAACTATTACAACGACTATTTGGTGAGCAAAGAATGGCTATGGTGTGCTGTAACCAGAGCAACAGATTTCAATACTGTATATTTTTTCAATAATGATAAAGCCGACGAAGATATGTTTAAGAATTTGGTAGTTAACTATTTTAAAAACAAGGTTGACGGTCACTAAGGACAAGACAGAAAAGGAGGAAGATAAATAGTTGATGAATACATTGATGAACATGTTTGAAGGTGTTCAAGGGTTGTTGTGCAAAGTGTGGAGTTAACTTTACTCTTGATACCAGAGGTGGCAAATTACAAGTAACTTTACTGTGCAGAGAGGTGATAATGGACTGTGCCATTCTATTGACAACAGCGAGGCTTATTGTTGCCACTGCACTTCTTCTTCACATTAGTTTTTTTTCAAAATGACAAATTTAATAAAATATTGGTATGAGTAAGCAAAAAATCATAGGAAACCTATATTTTTATAAAGCAGGGTTTGGTTCCAAAAACACTACTTTGAAGGATGCAAGAGAGAAAGACAAATCTATTACTATGAAAGATGTTGAAGATTTTTTCAAAAAGAGTGTAGAGATAAAAATGAACCCGAGAGGCTATAACAGCTTTGTTGTTCCACATAACAATCATAGATACCAAGTTGATATATTCTTTATTTCCAAAAAAGATTTAAAGGTAAAACAAAGATACAGAGCTGGATTAGTCTGTATTGATTGTTTGAGTAAGTATGCTGTCGTAGTCCCAGTAAGAAGGAAAGAGACAGGCAGTGTTATTCAAGGAACAAAGAAAGCGATAGAGAAGATGGCAAAGAAACCTGAAATCATATACACCGACGACGAGAAAGCTATAGCAAGTGGTGAATTCCAAGCATATGTAGAAAGCGAAGGCCGAATTGTATAGGACAAGAGGCCACCCTGCTTTTGCCGAGCGTTTTATAAAACTTTTAAAGACAAATTATGCAAAAGAGTTGAGAACGATGAACAGAATAAAAAAACGAATATACAATGGATAGACTACATAGATGAAATTGTGTTAACTGGTCAAACACCGTATAAAGCCAGAGATACAGACAATGAATTCAAGTCAAGATTAAACATTGCAATGAAAGCAAAGAAACAGAGGCTCTATCCTGAACTATCTGTGGGAGACAAAGTAAAAATCAAAAGGAAGAATGCAACAACGGAGAAGGAGAGAACCTCACACTTTTTGAAAGGTGAGTATACCGCAGAGTCCATTGATGAAAAATTGAATCAAACATATTATACATTAGAAGGATACAATAGACCACTATTGAGGCATGAATTGCTGAACAGAAAAATTAGCATTTATAGGAAATCTACTTAATTATATCTATATCTATATATATATATATTAGCGAAATGTCATTCAGTGATACAAGTAGTGAACGTGAAATCAACCAAGAAGAATACATCAAACAAAAATATTAAGCTGTAAATGTAGTGAATATGCAACAATAAGATGAATTATCAAAAATAATTTTACTGATGGTATTGGTAATAAAATTTGTGAATATGTAGCCTGTAAAAGTTGCTCAAATATAATGAGTCATTTTGATTCAATTGAAATTGATATTAGCCCTTGTGACGATGATGATATTGATGAGCAAATTCAAATATACGTTTATAATACTTTAGTGAATGAATTTCCAGATGATAAAATGAATTTAATATTAAATGAAAAAGAAATGAGACATTATCAAGATTATGGACAAGGATTGAAAAAAATGTTTTAACAATTCATATCCTACTGTTGCATTCTGCATGTTAGAAATGAATATTAATGATGCTGATTGTATGGATGATAACTTTAATCATGAAACCTGTATATAGTTTAAGAAAAATATTGTTGTATATCAAAGACAATGAACAGTTTATTGGAAATACAATTATTGACGAGAATAAGTTTGACAAAGTGTATGAAAGAATGCAACAAGGAATTTATATTTGAACCCCATAAATTTTCATATCAGATAATATGAATTTTTATGATATAACGAAATACACTTGAAATTAAATGGATAATACCTTATAATAGTATGGAGAGTAGAAAGTGCACAAAGTGTAAGAAAAACAAACATGGTGACGAGTTCAATGGAATGAATAGAATGTGTATTGAATGCTTGGACAAACAAAAGGAGAGTAACAAAGTATATAATCAAAAGGAAGTATTCTGCGACATTTGCCAACGGCATGTGAAACAATGCAGGTTGTCCAAACATCTTAAAACCGACAGGCATTCCAACAAGGAAAAACTCAAAAAGGAAGAAGAGAAAAAACAAACATATATGGAGGAATACTTAAAAGATGATGAAACCAGAATTGCAAAATTGAAACAAATCTGGAAAACCATTACACCAAAAAGCTTTAAACGACTTTAACCCCATAATTTTTCATATCATAATATATGAACATTTATGATACGAACACAGGAATGTTAGACGTGGATTATTTAGATTTATGATATTATGTTATAATGATATATTATGATGAAACATTATGATGAAATTTTATGATATGAATTTATGTGATGATGGATGATGATGAAATGATGTGGGATGATGATGTATGAAATTATGTGGTTTTATTTTGTGTTGATACTGTGATGAAATGATATGAACTGTTGTGAAAATGAACAGTGGTAAACGATGAAATGATGGAGGTGGATGATATGACCTTAGGTGTGTTTGTGTCTAGCTATATATTTATATATAATTTCTTTAATAACATACATATATGAAAACATTGGAACTAAAACCAAATGTCTCATTCCTTTCGCCATGATGATTCGCAGAGACCCACAGAGCGAACCCCTTTAACACAAATGACTAATGACTTCTTTCTCACAACCCTTTAACACAGATGCTTGCCTGTTTGCCTAAGATTCCATTCAACCCATAAGAATATATGCCCCAGTGCCTGGATGAAGCCCTAAATTAGCATAAAACCTCACTTGAGATACTACCAAGACCTAAGAAAAATTAGGTCTGGGTAATATTGCTTACACTCCAATGGCGCTCCAGCCACTCAGCCACTCAGTCACTCAGAGTGGCTGAGTGCCTGATGGCTGCGTCAGCCGCTCTGCAGAGTGCTGATTGGCTGGAGTTGGCTGCGGCATAGTGGCTGGGAGCCCCACTCCGCCACGCATCCACTCTGAATGAGAGTGGCGATTGGCTCCTCCATCCAATCTTTCTTGTGCCGCAGCCACATCAGCCACTCACCGCTCAGCCGCTCTTCCAGAGTGGCTAGACCAGCCACTCAGCCACTCTGCCGCAGCCGCTCTGGTAAGAGTGGCTGGACCAGCCACTCAGCCACTCAGTCACTCAGAGTGGCTGAGTGGCTGAGTGGCTGCGTCAGCCGCTCTGCCAGAGTGGCTGAGTGGCTGAGTGGCTGGTCCAGCCGCTCTGCCAGAGTGGCTGAGTGGCTGAGTGGCTGGTCCAGCCTCTCTGGCAGAGTGGCTGAGTGGCTGAGTGGCTGCTTCGATTTCGCGAGCCGTGTTGCACATCCACTCATATATTTAATACTTAGTATGACTATGATTATTGTTATTATGCTTGTTGTCATTATGATTGTTGGGTTTACTAGAGTAATTCAACAGTTGATGAGCGATGGTCCTATGAAATCGCAGCCATGTTCTTTGGGGTTCCAGGTGTTCCAGGATCTTAATGGTGTTTAATCGGGTTTATAATGAGATACCTGGGACAACAAACCAACTTGATAATTTGGGTCTGTCTGAAAATGGGATACCCCAAAAATTCATAAAATTTGATGGTTTATTATGTTCATGTCCCGAGTTTTTGATGGCCATTGGCAGTACCATTTTCAGCCACAGCCTGCCACTCCACGCCAAGGCCTTTCGTCGAGGTGTAGTGTCTCCACTGGTGGACAGACTGACAAGGTGCCATGGGAAATTGGGGTGATTTGGGGTGCCCCCCCCATTGAAGAAACCTCCCAAAAAACCTTGCCATATTTTGGGAAAATCATCGGTTTGTTGCTTTGAAATCTTTGAAAGTGGCCAACTTTGATTTCCGGAAACTGGACTCCCACAGAAACCGATTCGCACACTTGTATTCGTTTGAAGATCGGACTTTTGAAGCCTAGTGTCAGGACTTGTGGTGGCCATGTGCAAAGATAATGACTTCCTGATCTCTCGTGGTGTTTTGACATTCAGATATGGGTTTGTCTGCAAACAGGGTACCCGTAAATCATCGTATCTACTGCTTGATCGTGATTTTCACCAGTAGATTGGCCACAAATTGGTGGTAAATCTTCCAATTTTCAGAGACACACTCATGTAATCCCGTATATATATAATATTGTTTAATATGTTTGCGAAACAATCATGAATATGCCATGAATATCCATTGATGTATCCGATTGATATCCCACCACGAATATCCCACCAATGTCCTCACATTCTGAGATACTATTCTCAATTCAGAATACACCATATTCTTGCTATAAATGCCCGAAGATATTCTGCTCAAATCCCGAATCCCCAACAAATCCCGCAAAAAGGCTGATATTGTTTAGATCCACTTGAATAGTTGAGATACTATGCCTTGGGCAAAGCTAGGGTAAGTTGCCCGTATCGGGGGATGGTCATCACTCGATTCACTCATGTAGGATTTATATGGATTTATAATACCCTTTGTAAGCCATCATTTCCATATATAATGCTGGGATGGATGAATCATACCCCATATACTATGTTTTGACCGTAGCACATGTATACATGTATGTATATATATATACATATTCCTATGCCCCTATGTCAAGATATGTCAAAATATGTCGAATATTACGTCGAATATCATTATTTTTGCTGGTTAATGCAGATATTCTGTTGAAATGATCCACTTCATGACCGCAGTGTGAACCCCGGCAGTTATGAATTTAGTTTACAAACCGACCAAACTGTAGATCTATACAGTCTAATGTTAACCCAAGATTAATAAACCCCAAACGGCTGTTTAATTGGAAGAGTACCATTCGGTGGCCATTTATCACTATTTGAGGGAACCACCACCATAGATCCAGTCGTTGTCCCACCAAGCTACCCGTTGTTTGGGTTGCTGCAGGTCGCAGAAGGGCGTTGCAGAGCCGATTGAGGCCGCTCTTGGACGGTGCACAAAACGCTAGTAACCATGGGCAGAGGAGCAACGACCAAATTCAATATACATATATAATAATATAATAATAATATATATATATATATATGTATATCCATGGGATATATCTCTATGTTGATATATATATATCATGACTCTATATTATACATGTATACAGTATATATTATGTATACTGTATAATTTATATGTATATATGTATATGGTGATCTAGACCTAAGTATCTCACA
>CAMXCT020002833.1:58916-61416 GCA_947184155.2 Cladocopium goreaui
GTTTGTTTGAACATTTATGCGGAACCATCCAAATTTGAAGGTTTTTGATTAGTTTCCCTGTAAACATTGCCAGGCAGGGGTATATGATGGTATACCACATTTTCAGACAAACCCAACTATGATATAAAATTGGTCAGTTTAATCAAGCAGCCCATTATAATTCCACTATAAACACCGTTCATATTCCATTCATATTTTATTCATATCCCATTAGAACTGTTATACATATCCCAATATCTATCATACGTTATCGGTTATATATCCCATTCAATCCCCTTAATATACCATGAATATATGATATAATCATCATTCATATATATATATATATGTACACATTACATGCGCAACTTTATCGGCTGATTTGTTGAGATAGCCCCTGTTGAGCATATCAAAGTTGTCCTCATCCTCAGGTTCCGGAAGCTTCATCGAAGGAATTTCTCGCACCCGATGGGAGGAGCGATTTCTTTGGTTGACGGGATTGGCATGGGGCTTTCATGATGAGTTTGTTGCTGGACCTTGGGAAACCCTAGGGAAACCGAGGGAAAATGATCATTTCTATCTATATGGGTCTGAAATGGTGGATTTGCCAAAAAATATGGCCACTTAAATAGGGAAAATTATGAGAATCTGGGGTACGCACGCTTTTGGGGCGGCTTTTGGAGCGGATGCATGTTCGGAAACTCACTCCGGACTGTCCCAGTTGTTTGAAACATAGCCCGACAAGAGATACATACAGTATATATATAATTATATATATATAACGCTGGATACATATATATATAGATATAGCTATGTATATTAATAAGCATATTTCGTCATATGTCTCTGTATAAAGCATTGTATGGCAAACAATCTATGCTAAGGTGCTGGTCGTGAATGAAAGGCCCTTCTCCCTAATCTTAAACAGGGCCCTCAGAATAAAACCACATATTTAAGACCATGAAAATGGGATGTTTCATATTGGATGGGATGTTTCATATGGTCTTCTATCCTGACATAAATGGAACTCGCCTGACATAAGCACTACTGAGTCCAAGATGGACAGCCACTACAAGGCCCTTCTCGAAGGGTCCACCAAGATCCAACATCTCAGGGGGTTATTTGGAGTATGATTACAATCATCTTGTTGGTGTGTCTGCAAATTGGCGATACTCCACGAAAAATGATGATGACCATGGGATGTATGATGCTTTCATTTGATGCTTGGTGCCATATCCAACCATCTCCACATATCATGTCAACTTGGTTGTGTGTATCCCATGGGATCCTCTTCTATACCTCAGAAGACCCCCTATGACTCATTTTACCTCTGGATAAATTGTGGATTCTCACTATGGTTGGTAAAATGGGTCAGTTGACTTTCAGGGTAGGGTACAGTTGGAACTTTCTTATGGTGATCATCCAGATCATCCAATGAAATTGTGGGTATGACCCAGATAACATTGTACTTGAAGTGATTTGATTTCTGGCTGTGCTTTTCCATTACTCTCCGGTAATCAAACGTGGCTGGCTGGGAAATCCCCAAATAAACAGAGATGTGTAGCTGCGAAAACCATCGAAGGAAATGATGGATTTTCCAGCAAGCCAAGTTTGATTACCAGGATTACCAGAAGGTATTGGGATGATACACCATGATATAACCCAACAATAATGTGAAGATCATGGGGATATCTGTGGGTCAATACCTATGATTACCTATGACTATAGTTTTTTTGCTGGATGGGCATCCATAAAAATATCCCAAAAAAATCGCAACTATTTTAGGGTGAACAATAATGTGAATATCATGGGATTTATGGGTCACCTGATGAGTCACCATGGGTCACCTTTCGACGAATTCGGCCAGGACTTCTTGAATTTGACGCGCAAAGGCTGGCGAGACAATTCCCTGACCACTCAGCCGGGGGCCCCAGGGAACTGTGCCGGGTTACGGGTTTTACAGGGAACAAGGTCTTGGGAAAGCCATAGATATCCAAAGGATAATCATGCATATTACTGTAATGCATATTAGATATCCAATATGACTGCTCTGATTAGTCAGCTTAAAAAATTCAACTTGGTGTTAATTGGTGAAGTTTCTGGACGTGTCCCTGAAGTTCGAATGACTTTCCCAAAGAACTGGAAATGAGATTCATGTGGGCCTGTGAGGGAGGCGAATCAACCGGGAAAGTGACGACCCGGGGCCTCGTCTGGACGAATGCATTGGGATTTTCTGGGATAACTGTATGAAGCAGTCCCTTTCAAAATTATATTGAAGTGCCAGGAAACCAGTTTGCTCCTTTTCACCATGGTCACCATGGTTTCTACACTTCCATAGGGATAATAGACAGGTTTCCTGCAAATTACCAAGGCTTTACCATGAGTTTTGACCCTAAAAAATCCTCCATGCAGGACCAACAACCTCCCGGGCCAAGCGGCTGGCTTTCTGCAGCGCTGTTCGCAGACCTTCCGTGACGTGCTGGCGCGGCAGGGCAGGGAGGTATAGATTGGGATCTAATGG
>CAMXCT020002833.1:71416-84896 GCA_947184155.2 Cladocopium goreaui
CCGTTGCTGTGGCAAGCCCTTTGATGAGACAACCAGTCATAGTTACTCTGAGTTTGTGTCGTCCTGCATGACTCACTTTAATATTGCTTTGGCAGCGTGGTGGCATGCTGATACTGAAAGCTATGATGAGTTTGTTCTTCGGCTACTAAGGCAAGCCCATTGATGAGACAACAAGTCATAGTTACTCTGACCTTTTGTTTTCAGCATGACATTCCCCCTCGGAGTGACCGTCTTGTCCGCAATTGTTGCATGTTCATTCTGAGAGCGATGATGAAAGTATTTCTTCCGCCGTTGCTGTGGCAAGCCCTTTGATGAGACAACCAGTCATAGTTACTCTGAGCTTGTGTCGTCCTGCATGACTCACTTGAATATTGCTTTGGCAGCGTGGTGGCATGCTGATACTGAAGGCTATGATGAGTTTGTTCTTCGGCTACTAAGGCAAGCCCATTGATGAGACAACAAGTCATAGTTACTCTGACCTTTTGTTTTCAGCACGACACTCCCCCACTGAGTGACCGTCTTGTCCGCAATTGTTGCATGTTCATTCTGAGAGCGATGATGAAAGTATTTCTTCCGCCGTTGCTGTGGCAAGCCCTTTGATGAGACAACCAGTCATAGTTACTCTGAGCTTGTGTCGTCCTGCATGACTCACTTGAATATTGCTTTGGCAACGTGGTGGCGTGCTGATACTGAAAGCTATGATGAGTTTGTTCTTCGGCTACTAAGGCAAGCCCATTGATGAGACAACAAGTCATAGTTACTCTGACCTTTTGTTTTCAGCACGACACTCCCCCACTGAGTGACCGTCTTGTCCGCAATTGTTGCATGTTCATTCTGAGAGCGATGATGAAAGTATTTCTTCCGCCGTTGCTGTGGCAAGCCCTTTGATGAGACAACCAGTCATAGTTACTCTGAGCTTGTGTCGTCCTGCATGACTCACTTGAATATTGCTTTGGCAGCGTGGTGGCATGCTGATACTGAAAGCTATGATGAGTTTGTTCTTCGGCTACTAAGGCAAGCCCATTGATGAGACAACAAGTCATAGTTACTCTGACCTTTTGTTTTCAGCACGACACTCCCCCACTGAGTGACCGTCTTGTCCGCAATTGTTGCATGTTCATTCTGAGAGCGATGATGAAAGTATTTCTTCCGCCGTTGCTGTGGCAAGCCCTTTGATGAGACAAACAGTCATAGTTACTCTGAGCTTGTGTCGTCCTGCAGGACTCACTTTAATATTGTATTGGCAGCGTGGTGGCATGCTGATACTGAAAGCTATGATGAGTTTGTTCTTCGGCTACTAAGGCAAGCCCATTGATGAGACAACAAGTCATAGTTACTCTGACCTTTTGTTTTCAGCATGACACTCCCCCACTGAGTGACCGTCTTGTCCGCAATTGTTGCATGTTCATTCTGAGAGCGATGATGAAAGTATTTCTTCCGCCGTTGCTGTGGCAAGCCCTTTGATGAGACAACCAGTCATAGTTACTCTGAGCTTGTGTCGTCCTGCATGACTCACTTGAATATTGCTTTGGCAGCGTGGTGGCATGCTGATACTGAAAGCTATGATGAGTTTGTTCTTCGGCTACTAAGGCAAGCCCATTGATGAGACAACAAGTCATAGTTACTCTGACCTTTTGTTTTCAGCACGACACTCCCCCACTGAGTGACCGTCTTGTCCGCAATTGTTGCATGTTCATTCTGAGAGCGATGATGAAAGTATTTCTTCCGCCGTTGCTGTGGCAAGCCCTTTGATGAGACAACCAGTCATAGTTACTCTGAGCTTGTGTCGTCCTGCATGACTCACTTGAATATTGCTTTGGCAGCCTGGTGGCATGCTGATACTGAAAGCTATGATGAGTTTGTTCTTCGGCTACTAAGGCAAGCCCATTGATGAGACAACAAGTCATAGTTACTCTGACCTTTTGTTTTCAGCACGACACTCCCCCACTGAGTGACCGTCTTGTCCGCAATTGTTGCATGTTCATTCTGAGAGCGATGATGAAAGTATTTCTTCCGCCGTTGCTGTGGCAAGCCCTTTGATGAGACAACCAGTCATAGTTACTCTGAGCTTGTGTCGTCCTGCATGACTCACTTGAATATTGCTTTGGCAACGTGGTGGCGTGCTGATACTGAAAGCTATGATGAGTTTGTTCTTCGGCTACTAAGGCAAGCCCATTGATGAGACAACAAGTCATAGTTACTCTGACCTTTTGTTTTCAGCACGACACTCCCCCACTGAGTGACCGTCTTGTCCGCAATTGTTGCATGTTCATTCTGAGAGCGATGATGAAAGTATTTCTTCCGCCGTTGCTGTGGCAAGCCCTTTGATGAGACAACCAGTCATAGTTACTCTGAGCTTGTGTTGTTCTACTGGCACGGAGCCATTGAATGCCGTTGGCCCATATTTCCACAGTGATGCTCCAAGGATGTGGTTTTGCAGGCCCGTTTGAATTTCACCTTTCTCCAAACTTCAGCTTTTTTCTGTCCAGAATGATTCAAGTGATACAGTGACTGATACAAGACACTGACTGCCTCGGTGCCTTGGTGCGTCTTGGTGCCTTGGGAGTGTAGAAAGCTGATGTGGACGATTCACATTTCCCATTTGTTGGCACGAAACGCATTGATTTAAGCCCCATGTTTGTGAGTTACAATGAGTTACATATTATGTACCCTCTGGTCGTCTGGTAGATGGCTGGAAAATCCATGAATCATTGAATGTAAAGATAATTCTCCCATTAACATCTCCATTTATATGGGATTTTCCTTTGTCATCTTTGACTACTGAAGAGTATTTATCATTTGATTTGGTCTTCCCACCGTGGTTCCAATGCTGCTTCCAAGGTCGACAAAGCACATCCACTTGTTGGTCTACTTAACTGCTGGGACCTTGGGTTTGAAATATGGGCCTGTCTGAAAATGATGTATATCCCCCCAAATGGATCCAAATGGTTATTTTATTCGGGACAATTGTGATTCATGAATGCATTTAAGAGTATCCTATTTTAGGCAATCCTTTATGTTCGATATCCGCCATTCTTGAAGAAACAACATATGCTGAGAGTGGAACATGCATCATTTTTTTGCCCCTCTTTGAGGCAAGGTCAGCTGCGTTTCCAAATATTATCCTCAATAACCTCGTGGTGCACTGCAGCAGAGTATTGTTTTGTGACCCAAGTTCTTCCAACATTTGACGCGCTGAAAACGGGCAATATTTTACCCGAAGCTCAGATTGCGATACAGAATCAGACTTAAATGATCTTAAATGCCAGCATGATTCAACATGTCAATACTGATTGAACATGATTGAACTATTGTGTAGTTCTGATGTAGAATATAGTATGTGCGGTATGTACATCATATGTACATCATACATCAACAATGTATGCTTGGAGGACCATGCCACTTAGTAAAAATCATCCTGATCGCAAGTCCCTGTTTTAAAAGTGGGTTATCCGGTGATCACGGTGATCCCATCTCTAAACGGATTATAAACTTATTATAAGATTTACCCTCTGGTAATTTAACATAGCCATGGAAAATCACCATTTTTCATGGGAAAATCCACTATAAATGGCCATTTTCCATGGCTATGTTAAATTACCAGAGGGTATAAGTATGATATAGTATATGATTATGAAGTACAATTCGTGGGATGCTCCAAGTAGTATCATGTGCTGGTACATAATAAACCACCCCAGTCGTCAGCCAAAAAAACCGGCTGCAGTGCAACATCAACATCTATAAAAACCATCCCCAAAGGATTTTCCCACATAAAGTCTACAAGCTCCGTGGTTTCATCGAGACCTGCTACGGGACAGGTTCAGTTCGCCGTCTACGGGGTCTTCGAGAAAGTGCTGCCACCGCGACGAGCTCAGAGTTTATCGCTCGCAGCGGCGCCTCCGAGTGTGACATGTGGCTGGTTTATAACTAAGATATACTAATAAAACTATAGTTGGTGGATGTTGATGGGGTTCATAACACATGATAAGCCCATCTAAGTATAGTTAAAATACAGTTACTTCACCATAAAGCCGACAATTCATTGAGTTTCATTGAGTTATAAACTAAGAAAAATAGCGATTCTTCTAAGGGCACCACCTTGAGCAGTGGTTGTGACACGGCAATGGACTACACCCAACTTCACCAAGGCCCAAATATAGGATTGTACCTATGGGTTTGAAAAATGATTCTACTGGTTTATCTCAAAAAATATACTGTAATTAGTATGGACGGATGTGCATGACCGCCAGATTATTTCTTGAGAACTTATGGGAGTTTAGACCCATGTATGGCACATTTGCGGGTTGTTTGGAGGTGTGAATGGCAGTTGGAAACAATATAAAAGAACTTTCCGGAATGGATCCATAATTTGGTCATGTCTGGAGTCTGGAAGTACTGGCTTCACCTAGCTCAGTTGGGGCGTGTTTGGAGGTGTTCAGGTATTCAAGCCATATTCACACCGTATTGTTCTACTTGGATCTGCCAAATGACGATGACGATGACGATGATGACGATGAGGATGATGATGATGATGATGATGATGATGTCACTTGCCATGAACTCAAAATGGTCATGTGGCACAGAACAGGCCATTGGTGAATCAGCTTCCTGGAAAAACCGGCAGCTCCAAAAACTCAAAGACTTGAAGTCCCGAGACTAAGGACACCGAAATTTGGCTGCTTCAAAACTCCCATCCCAAAAATATCAGTCTCATCATTCTGATGAAGTTTACCTAATATAGCTACGTACATATAAAGTGGCCCATTTACAGATGGTCACCTGTTGAGAGTGACTTTCCATATTCATTTATAGAATTACCAGAGGGTTTATTCGGCTGTAGTGACCATGAAAGACATGTAGTGACTGAGTCTGAAGAACTTAGGATCGATGCTGCGACGCGGAAGTTGCTCCTATCTCCAGTCTTGGTGGTAGATCCACCTACGGGAGTGGTCCGGAGCCACGAGAGGATCTCAGCAACGGAGCAGGACCAGGATGAAGCAAGAAAAACAGGGAGAGTAAGGTTTTGACCTTTCAAGTATGGGATTATATTCAATTTAAATACTATTATTTAAACAATCTAGTCTATTATAACACCATATGGGTTTGTTTGAAGAACAATTAGCCCATTCCATCTACTTGTTGATCATCATCGCCGATGGTGATGCCATGGCTGGAAAATCCTGATTTTGGTCGCTTGTCCCAGTTAGTTTGGAGTCCCAAAAATAACTGAGACATGATATCAAAATACTATAATATATGAGATCTACTACGTTCATTGTACTAATGAAACATATCTACTAATACGTGATAAATATCATCGGAAGAAATTAGAACAATGATATCAAAGTACTGAGACGTATAATGTTTCAATCATTGTACTAATCAAACATCGTATGTACCAATCTAAACATTATACCAATGGGAAATGCTTTGTCCCCAACTTTTTGCGGCATGGATCTCCGTAAATCCCAGCGATGTTTGAGGTTTTTTGTTAATATGTCATTCAAAAAAATGCGTGAGCCATGGGTGTTTTTCAGCATGGTTTCCATATTTTTTCATATCTGGTTGGTGGTTTGGAACATGAATTTTATTTTCCATGATATATTGGGAATAGTAATCCCAACTGACGAACTCATATTTTTTCAGAGGGGTAGGTATACCACCAACCAGATATGTTCGCCGTGTTTGATGTGTTTGATGTGTAACTGTTCCTTTTGTGAACGACGCAGGTCTACAACTTCCTGCGCAAAATCTCCACGGCTCCCTTCAAGATGTTGTCCTTCGCGGAAGACGGCCCCGGCTGGGTGAACAGGAAACCATCAAAGGGCTGGGTACTTAAAGGGAGGGGGTCTTCTCTGGAAATGGTAAACTCATTCTCATTTATGCCATAGTCAATACAGTATGGTAAATTGGCCTAATAATTGGGTGCTGCTCATCACTCCATAGGGATTCATATCTTATGATGCCATGATGTTTGGATTTCCAAATGGGATGACCATACCCGGACCATGTGAAACTTGACGGCAGGTGTAGCGCCTGGTGGACAGGTGCGCAGGGGTGGCCAAAGGATGCCAAAGGTTTATTTGGAGAGGGGTGGCATCCCTGAATTAATGTGGTCTACCCACAATTCATGGGCTATTTTGATGATAAAACATGATCAACCACCATATTTTAGTTTTTTTTTCGGCACGGTTTCAGACAAATCCATGAGAATCAAGAGGTTTTTGTGTTCCCTCCCTTTACCGAGTAAGTCAAGCACTCGGCGCAAAACACCACGAAACTGCTAACCCTGACCAACCAGCCAAGTTGAGGCCAAAGAAAGGCTTTACTTTAACCACCAGTGCTGGTTATGTCTCGATTGTAACAACTCTCATTGGACAATCATCAATGATTGTCGTGCCAGTAATGAAAAAATCGGGGCATCACTATCCACAATTTTCACCTGTGTGCGAATATCTTGGAATTCAACATCCGAGCACCAAAGGCAGTTCAGACTGAATCGCATTTTTTCTTCTGCCATCAGCATTGCGTTTGTAGAGTTTCGATTTGTAGTTGTGCATCTACAAACACATCTCAGGTTTTTGATTTCCGCAGAATTCTGTATCTCCAGAATCTCAAGTTCAAACGCTGCATCTCCAACTGGGCAGTGCACCGGAAAACGCAGCATCTGTTCAGGGCAGTGCACTACGGAGTGCTTCGGCGCCCGTGCATGCGGAGGAGGAGGGATTGCCCAAGGGGAATTGGTCGTTGTCCTTTTGAAAATTGATGGTTTCACTAGCCAAAATCGGATGTTACCATTGTAAACCAAAAGACGTGGAAACTCCACATTGTGGACATGGTTTCCCAAGAAATAAGTCGCATTGTTGTTGATTTTCCGCCACATCTATGCTACTTTCACTTTTGCAAAACTATCAAAGCAACATCTGCTCATTCATGACAATATAGTTATCAGACCCATGAAAAAAATCCGCAAAAACGGAGATATCCATCGATGCTGGAAATCAAAGGTGGCTGGAAAATCTCCAGCCACATTCTGACTGGTGGTCCATGCAGGAAAGGGAAATCATCGTTGTTGAAACTTGGATTGGTAAATGTTCCATGCAGGAAAGCCTATTTCATGCGGAAAACACAGCCTATCCAGGGTTTTAATTCACTGGTTTTCGGGATTTTCCATGAAAATCCCGTGAATGTGACTATTTGATGATGATTATTCTTAAATGAACTACCTCGGGAATGCCCAAACAATTATTGATTCCACTTGTTCATTAGATGATCTAAAGAAACTAACGATAGGCTGTTGATTCTGGGTGTGGTGTTAGCACCTTGGTCACAATTGTAAGAAGTCTTTACATTGGACCATCTTAGATAACTCGTATATATTCGTATATAGTTTACATAGTTTAGTATGGTTTGGTGTAAAGTTTAGTATCTACTGTATAGTTTAGTAATTGTTTAGTGTATAATATAAAATGATATATTATAATTTAGTACAGTTTAGTTCAGTTTAGTTGTACATGAAAATACAAAAACGGGCAACATACTTGGGATGTGTAATGATACTAAAAATCCATGGTACCCGATGAGTTGTGACTTTTCATGGGGCCGGTGCCAGCAAGGAAAGACAGACAAGTTAGTTGATTGGCAGGGAAACAATAGGGAATCTTATGGAATCCTATATAGAATCCTATATGGAATTTCTTGGATGTCCCAAATTCCCATTGGTTGGTTGATGAAAAAAGAGGGGTTTGAAGGTTTACCCCTTTAACAACAGGTTTCTATGATGATAGATGGTATACCAGTCACCGGCCCCTCTATTTTTACCAAAAGGACATTATTGTATGGAATCCTTAAATCTCAAAATTCGAATTCTTTCTTCATGCCACTGGTGACGCGTGGCTGTTAGTTTTTTCTCCGTGATCCATCTGCTTTGTTCCACGCCGCTGGTCTACCCTGGCCTTGGAAGACTCCATATTATAGACACAGAAATCGATGATGACCATTGATTTCTCCACATTTTCCTCGTGAAAATATATGAAAATATGATGATGTCCCATTCCTCAGGTTGGATTCGTATGATTCCTGGAGGGTATCACTAGACCAGGACTCCTCATCTCCACCACCACCACCTCCACGGTTGAAGAGTGCTGGTGCCCTGCGGAGCGGAATTCAAGAGGTCACTACTGGGGTCACCTGGGGCTGTCTGAGGCACCACCAAACTGGTGATTTTAAGAGGAAGCTGATGATTTTTTCCAATGGATGGAATGGGGTATGGAATGGGGTATACGGGTATCCGATTTTCAGACAACCAACTGTTCGATGGGAAGAGCAAGCAAAAAATCTACCACTGGATGCATTTCAGAGCCAATTTGGCATCCCCTTGGCGCAGCCGGATACGTTGGGGGATGGATTTTCCGGCAGATTCAGAGCCGACCAAGTTTCGATGAGGAAGATGGCTTTTTGATGGCTCAGGTTGGAATCTTCAGCGGTCACTGCTGGAATGTTTCTGGTGATGACTGGGATATTTCGCTCTGTTCCATCTTTTTCCAGCATTATAGAATGGGCTAGCGCCCAGGTGCCGCCGACCCCCCTCTATTTGGGGGGCACTGTGGGGAGAGAGAGAGAGAGAGAGAGAGACAGACAGAGAGGGAGAGGGAGAGGGAGAGGGAGAGGGAGAGAGAGGGATAGATAGATAGATAGATGGATGGGTGGATGGATAGATGGATGGGTGAATGGATAGATAGATAGACAGACAGACAGACAGGTAGACATGTGAATAGATAGAGAGATTGACAGACAGACAGATGGGTAGTTGGATAGATAGATGGGTAGAAGGATAGATAGATAGATGGATGGGTGGATGGATAGATAGATAGATGGATAGATAGATAGATAGATAGATAGATCGATATATAGATAGAGGGAGAGAGAGATAGATCGATGGATAGATAGAGGGATAGAGAGAGAGAGAGAGAGATAGATTGATAGATAGGTAGATAGACAGTTAGATAAACAGGTGGATAGATCGATTGTTGGACAGATGGATAGATAGAGGGACAGAGAGAGAGAGAGAGAGAGAGATGACAGATAGGTAGATAGACTGGATAAACAGATGGATAGATCGATTGTTGGATAGGTAGATAGTGGCATAGGGAGAAAGACGGATGGATTGATATATACCTTGAGTGTCAAGGACCCTCCGTTTTTAGGACTGTCATTGTAACCCCATGTTTTTAGTCCTTTTGTGAGTTTGTGGGGTAACGTAATGAAAGATACATATTCATAGATACACCACAAATATGTTCCCATATATAATCCACATATAACCCCAGATATCATCGTATACAATCGGCATATTATATAAACCAGATATCATCTACATATATAATCCACATATATAATTCACATAATGTACAAACCACATATTGTATAATCCATATAATTCACATAAATAATCCACATTTGGAGGGACCCACAGTGAATATGAGGAATTCCCACTCTATCCCATTGATAAGTTTACGGTGTCCAGCGACTCAGCTTTGAAAGCCTATAAAAAGCCATTGCTGTGGCCTTGGCCCTGGGGTGCCTGTTCGGGAAGTGGCCTTGGCTGGGGTGCCTGCTGGGGACGGTGTTTGGAGGGTTTGGAAGGTTTTGGAGGGTTTGCGGGCTGGCAAACGGCAGCTTTGAAAGCCTATAGAAAGCCATTGCTGTGGCCTTGGCCCTGGGGTGCCTGTTCGGGAAGTGGCCTTGGCCCTGGGGTGCCTGCTGGGGACGGTGTTTGGAGAGTTTGGAAGGTTTTGGAGGGTTTGGAGGGTTTGGAAGGTTTTGGAAGGTTTGGAGCGTTTGCGGGCGGGCAAACGGCAGCTTTGAAAGCCCATAACGGCAGCTTTGAAAGCTTATAGAAAGCCATTGCTGTGGCCTTGGCCCTGGGGTGCCTGTTCGGGAAGTGGCCTTGGCCCTGGGGTGCCTGCTGGGGACGGTGTTTGGAGGGTTTGGAGAGTTTTGGAGGGTTTTGGAGGGTTTGCGGGCTGGCAAACGGCAGCTTTGAAAGCCCATAGAAAGCCATTGCTGTGGCCTTGGCCCTGGGGTGCCTGTTCGGGAGGAAGTGGCCTTGGCCCTGGGGTGCCTGCTGGGGACGGTGTTTGGAGGGTTTTGGAGGGTTTTGGAGGGTTTGCAGGCTGGCAAACGGCAGCTTTGAAAGCCTATAGAAAGCCATTGCTGTGGCCTTGGCCCTGGGGTGCCTGTTGGGGAAGTGGCCTTGGCCCTGGGGTGCCTGCTGGGGACGGTGTTTTGAGGGCTGTGGCCTTGGCCCTGGGGTGCCTGTTCGGGAAGTGGCCTTGGCCCTGGGGTGCCTGCTAGGGACGGTGTTTGGAGGGTTTGGAGGGTTTTGGAGGGTTTGCGGGCTGGCAAACGGCAGCTTTGAAAGCCTATAGAAAGCCATTGCTGTGGCCTTGGCCCTGGGGTGCCTGTTCGGGAAGTGGCCTTGGCCCTGGGGTGCCTGCTGGGGACGGTGTTTGGAGGGTTTGGAAGGTTTTGGAGGGTTTGGAGGGTTTGGAAAGTTCTGGCAGCTTGGAGCGTTTGCAGGCGGGCAAACGGCAGCTTTGAAAGCCCATAGAAAGCCATTGCTGTGGCCTTGGCCCTGGGGTGCCTGTTGGGGAAGTGGCCTTGGGGTGCCTGCTGGACAAGGTGTTTGGAGGGTTTGGACGGTTTTGGAGGGTTTGGAGGGTTTTGGAGGGTTTTGGAGGGTTTGGAGGGTTTTGGAGGGTGGTAGGGTTTTGGAGCGTTTGGAGTGTTTGCGGGCTGGCAAACGGCAGCTTTGAAAGCCAATAGAAAGCCATTGCTGTGGCCTTGGCCCTGGGGTGCCTGATTGAGACGTGGCCTTGGCCCTGGGGTGCCTGGAAGGTGTTTGGAGGGTTTGGAGGGTTTTGGAGGGTTTGGAGGGTTTTGAAGGGTTTGGACGGTTTGCGGGCTGGCAAACGGCAGCTTTGAAAGCATATAGAAAGCCATTGCTGTGGGCCTTGGCCCTGGGGCGCCTGCCTCTGGGGACGGTTGTTTGGAGGTTTTTTGGAAGGTCTTGGCGGGTTTTGGAGGGTTGCGGGCTGGCAACGGCCAGCATTGAAAGCTATTATAATATAAAAATAAAAAAAAAATATATAAAAAAATAGAAAGCATTGCTGTGGCCTTGCCTGGCCGGGGTGCATGTTCGAGGAAGTGGCGGACTTGGCCCTCGGGGTTGCCTGAGCGGGGGGTAGGGGACGGTTTGGTGTTTGGAGGGTTTGGAGAGTTTTGGAGGGTTTGCGGGCTGGCAAACGGCAGCTTTGAAAGCCTATAGAAAGTTATTGCTGTGGCCTTGGCCCTGGGGCGCCTGCTGGGGACGGTGTTTGGAGGGTTTGGAAGGTTTTGGAGGGTTTGGAGGGTTTGGAAGGTTTTGGAAGGTTTGGAGCGTTTGCGGGCTGGCAAACGGCAGCTTTGAAAGCCCATAGAAAGCCATTGCTGTGGCCTTGGCCCTGGGGTGCCTGTTCGGGAAGTGGCCTTGGCCCTGGGGTGCCTGCTGGGGACGGTGTTTGGAGGGTTTGGAGAGTTTTGGAGGGTTTTGGAGGGTTTGCGGGCTGGCAAACGGCAGCTTTGAAAGCCTATAGAAAGCCATTGCTGTGGCCTTGGCCCTGGGGTGCCTGTTCGGGAGGAAGTGGCCTTGGCCCTGGGGTGCCTGCTGGGGACGGTGTTTGGAGGGTTTGGAAGGTTTTGGAGGGTTTTGGAGGGTTTGCGGGCTGGCAAACGGCAGCTTTGAAAGCCCATAGAAAGCCATTGCTGTGGCCATAACGGCAGCTTTGAAAGCTCATAGAAAGCCATTGCTGTGGCCTTGGCCCTGGGGTGCCTGTTGGGGCAAGTTCCACACCTGCGGTGGTCCCAGGCGCCGCCCCGGCCTTGGCGAAGGCCGGGGTCGGCGGAAAAAGACGCTGCCACGGCCTCAGGGACTTGTTGGAGCTGCAGGAAAGGTCTGCCGCGGCCTGAGTGGCGCCTGGGAGCTGCAGGGAAGGGTTTGGGGGAGTTTTGAGGGCTGGCAAACGGCAGCTTGAACGTTTCCATAAAAAGACGCTTTGCCACGGCCTTCAGGAAATTGTTGGAGCTGCAGGAAAGGCTTGACGCGGCCCGGGCTGAGTGGCGCCTGGGGAGTGCAGGGGGAGGGTTTGAGGGGGTTTTGAAGGCTGGCAAACGGCAGCCTTGAAACCTCCTTAAAAGGACAATGCCACGGCCTCAGGGACTTGTTGGAGCTGAAGGGAACAGGTAGGCGAGAACCGGGTGGGGGGTGGGAGGGGGGCGGCTCGGCGGTGGGAGTGGCGCCTGGGAGCTGCAGGGAAGGGTTTGGGGAGTTTTGAGGGCTGGCAAACGGCAGCCTGGAACCTCCTTAAAAGGACACTGCCACGGCCTCAGGGACTTGTTAGGAGCTGCAGGAAAGGTCTGCCGCGGCCTGAGTCGCGCCTGGGAGCTGCAGGGAAGGGTTTGGGGAGTTTTGAGGGCTGGCAAACGGCAGCCTTGAACGTCCATAAAAAGACGTTGCCACGGCCTCAGGGACTTGTTAGAGCTGCAGGAAAGGTCTGCCGCGGCCTGAGTGGCGCCTGGGAGCTGCAGGGAAGGGTTTGGGGAGTTTTGAGGGCTGGCAAACGGCAGCCTTGAACGTCCATAAAAAGACGCTGCCACGGCCTCAGGAACTTGTTGGAGCTGCAGGAAAGGTTTGCCGCGGCCTGAGTGGCGCCTGGGAGCTGCAGGGGGGAGGGTTTGAGAGTTTTGAAGGTTGGCAAACGGCAGCCTTGAACCTCCTTAAAAGGACACTGCCACGGCCTCAGGGACTTGTTGGAGCTGCAGGAAAGGTCTGCCGCGGCCTGAGTGGCGCCTGGGAGCTGCAGGGAAGGGTTTGGGGAGTTTTGAGGGCTGGTAAACGGCAGCCTTGAACGTCCATAAAAAGACGCTGGCACGGCCTCAGGGACTTGTTGGAGCTGCAGGAAAGGTCTGCCGCGGCCTGAGTCGCGCCTGGGAGCTGCAGGGAAGGGTTTGGGGAGTTTTGAGGGCTGGCAAACGGCAGCCTTGAACGTCCATAAAAAGACGCTGCCACGGCCTCAGGAACTTGTTGGAGCTGCAGGAAAGGTCTGCCGCGGCCTGAGTGGCGCCTGGGAGCTGCAGGGGAAGGTTTGGGGAGTTTTGAAGGCTGGCAAGCGGCAGCCTTGAACCTCCTTAAAAGGACACTGCCACGGCCTCAGGGACTTGTTGGAGCTGCAGGAAAGGTCTGCCGCGGCCTGAGTGGCGCCTGGGAGCTGCAGGGAAGGGTTTGGGGAGTTTTGAAGGCTGGCAAACGGCAGCCTTGAACCTCCTTAAAAGGACACTGCCACGGCCTCAGGGACTTGTTGGAGGTGCAGGAAAGGTCTGCCGCGGCCTGAGTGGCGCCTGGGAGCTGCAGGGAAGGGTTTGGGGAGTTTTGAGGGCTGGC
>CAMXCT020002834.1:0-84862 GCA_947184155.2 Cladocopium goreaui
AGTGTCTGTGTGTAAAAGTGTCTGTGTGTAAAAGCGTCTGTGTGTAAAAGCGTCTGTGTGTAAAAGCGTCTGTGTGTAAAAAGCGTCTGTGTGTAAAAGTGTCTGTGTGTAAAGGCGTCTGTGTGTAAAAAGGTCTGTGTGTAAAAGCGTCTGTGTGTCAAAGCGTTTGTGTGTAAAAGCGTCTGTGTGTAAAAGTGTTTGTATGTAAAAGCTTCTGTGTGTAAAAGCTTCTGTATGTAAAAGCTTCTGTGTGTAAAAGCTTCTGTGGGTAAAAGCTTTGTGTGTAAAAGCGTCAGTGTAAAAGCGTCTGTGTGTAAAAGTGTTTGCGATGCAAACTATTGTCTTGCACTTCTCACTATTTTGTCTTGATACTCCTCTTCTCGACTGCCTATAACACAGCTTTCATATACCGTTTCTAAAATTGCATCTCCATACTAACAAGAGAAGACCCTGCTCCTCTACGCTCTCGGGCCATCCGTCGTCTAGTTGAAAATTTTAGGGACATGTGCTTGAACTATTATGGATTAGACCCAGCATATTATATCACTTTACCTAACTATTCTTGGAATGCCTTTTTATCATTGACAGGAGTTAGACTGCAACAAATACACATAAAAGAAATGTATGAGATGATTGAACATGGATTAAGAGGAGGAATGACACAGTGCTCCTTCAAGAAAGTAGAAGCAAACAATAAATACATGAATGAAGATTATCATAAATCTAAACCTTCATCATACATAAGTTATTTAGATCTAAACATATTGAATATTCATTATTATTTTCCAATTTTGTTAAATTATTATAAATATGAATCTAAGATTCTTGGATGCCAACCTTCTCCGCCAAGTCCAGCACCTTGCAATAAGGATGGAAACGACCTGAAACTACACAAAGCGAACATATAGATCTTGTTCATTCTTTTTCAACAGTTACACGCATATGGTAGAAACAAATACAAACCCATTCAAATTGAAAAGTTCTCTGTTATTTTGGGTCCCAGTCCAGTTATCCCCAAATCAAGCACCATTTTGTGGGGCAAATCCTCCAGTTTTAACCATGGTTGGTAAGGATCAGTTCGCCTCCTGCAGCTTCGCGATCAACTTGCCTCGGGCTTTTGGTAGCTGATCCGTCTTCACAGCCACCTGTGACCCCAAAAATCGGCAGTCCGCTACAGTGGGACCCTAAATTGTCATGCAAAAATTGTATTTTTTGGCACATTCTTAATGGGGAAAGCAATGATGAAGAGGGGCAAAGTCTATCCAAATCTGCGGTTCATGTTGAAAGCAATCTTGCAATGCTATCGTGAGTGACTCAGCTTCAACGCTTTTTAAATTTATCTGGTGCACTTTGCAATGGAATCTAATCTCAGAATCAATGCAGGAGTTCATCATTGACTGGGGCAGATTGTTTCCAGTTCCAGACCTCAAAGATGTTAACTGCATCCTCCATCAGAAAATATGCCTGCAGCCGAGCCGGTGCTTAACGAAACAGCCATGAAACGATGGCACTTACACTGTACTTCCACAGATGTCCCAGTGATGTCAACAGCTTCACAGTTTCGGTGTCTGGCCCGGCCTGGTTGTCCCTGAGAGGATCATCTGGTCGAAGCCCTCTCTCAGACATGTATCGTTCACCGTACTTCTGTATCAACTGGCCAGCCTTTTGTTCCAGGCCACCTCACAGCCGTGCTGTCACGAAGAGGCTGTTGTAAACTACCCTGAGGGAAAAAAGCAAGGCCTGGTAGAAAGACTGAAGATCATATAATATATATAATATATAATATATATAAAATATAATATATATGATATATAATATATAATATATGATAAATCATATATTATATATTATATATAAAAAATATGATAACTAATATATGATAAAAAATATATATATATATATGATATATAATATATAATATCAAAAATCTATGATATAATATATGATATCTAATATGTAATATAAAATATCTAATATATTATATATATTATATGATATATATATAATATATATCTAATATATGATATATTATATACAATATATGAAATATAATATCTAATATCTAATATTTAAAATATTATATGATATAAAATATCTAACATCTAATATCTAATATATGATATATAATATATAATATCTAATATATGATATATAATATACTATACATAATATCTAATATATAATAAATAATCTATAATCAATAATAGATAATACATATAATATATGACATAAAATTTAAAATATAATATATATATATAATATATAATATATATATAATATAATATAATATAATATAATATATAATATAATATATATATATATAATATAATATATAATATCTAATATCTAATATATGATATATAATAAACTATACATAATATCTAATATATAATATATGTAATATATGTAATAAATATAATATGTAATATATAATTTACAATATATAATATATATAATATATATATAATATATAATATATAATATTGAATTTTGAATATTTAAGATGTAATATATAATATATAAAATCAAATATATAATATATAATATCAAATATCTAATATACAATATATATATATAATATAAAATATAATATATAATATATATACGGTATAATATATAATATATAATATATGATATATAATATATAACATATAATATATATTATATAATTTACAATATATAATATCTATTATATAACATATAATTTATAATATCTAATATCTAATGTCAAATATCTAATATCTAATATATAACATCTAATATATAATATATAGTGTATAATACAATATATATATATATATATACATATATATATATACACAATATACCTATCATAATTATTATATCTAAGCTCATGATGTATAGATCCATTGCAAACAGCAAATCTTAAGGGTCCAAACTTTGACCATCTTCACCACAGGCCAGCATTGCATTTCTCGTCCAAGTGGCTTAAGGTCTTTTCCGCTTCCTCCCCAATGAAGGCATCACCAACACTTTCTTCAGCCTCTAAGGCCTCTTTCAAGGCTTGAGCTGCGGGCACCAGGGAGTCCCGATATTCTTTGGGCAGCGGTGCTTGTTGTAATCGGATCACATCTGCCAAAGCCTCAACAGCCAAATCAGACACGAACCTCCAACCCATATCCTGCAAGCCATCAAACCTCATCCTGGCTGGTGAAACATCCCAGAAACAATCGAAAGCCAAGCACTATCTTAATAGAACTTTCCCATCTCCCCATCTCCATTGTATCCCCATTAGATTGCATACAATCACCATTGTTGATATGATCCATTCCTATCCCCATTATGTACCATTAAATTGCATTCAATCCCCAAACAAACATCATATAAATGCATATCATCCGACTTTTTCATTGGTTTTGCTTCATTCCCAATTTGAATTATATGGGAATTCCAAATACCCTCTAGTACTTCAACATAGTCACATATTTATGAAAAATCACAATTGTTCAATGGTAAATCATCTGCAAATGGGCCAGTTTCATCCATTTTCAATAGCTATGTTAAAGAACCCGAGGGCAAATTCTATATATATATATATCAATTATACAAAAAAACAACTATATCAATATTATCAATTCCATATATAAACACCATTTCAAACCATCTAAAATTCGATATTTCCATCTCATAGATGACCTGGCAGTGTGTCAAAACCTTGTACCCCTGGTGAACATCAAAATAGCTGGTAAATGGATGTTCATTCCCCTAAAAATGGTATAATTATAGGTATTGATCCATAGCCAGATGACCTATTTTCACCCAGCAACTGGAAGTGGCAGCGCCAGCATGCCGTGCACAACTCCCCGCCGACTCGCCACCCAGGCCCTGCTCCAAAAGGTCAGCGTCAGCGCCAGCAGCGATGCTCGAAGGACTCGAAGACGCGCCATGTCCGAAAAATGGGGTCGGTCAGACTCTGGATGGGATATGTTATCTAAATAGTCATCATAGTCATGGGTATATCTATTATATCTAGAGTCTGGATGGTATATCTAGATGATATCAGATTATCATAGTAATTATATGCCCCATAATGATGATAATAGATATTAACGATGATGTTTGATTTTGATATCAATCAACGAATGTACAATAGTAAGGTTAGATCAAGCAGAATATCCAAATAATGTGCTTGATATGTGATGTCATATTTATACATTCAGAATTATTGTCATTATATATATATATATATATCATTATATATATATAACATTGCAAATCCATTTATACACACATGCGTCTGGTATAGATGTACATTTGTAATTTCTGACATCTTCTGACTACACTGCACCTAAATCTTAGTATATGGCGTTCACAATGATACTTCTTGGGCTTGCTGATGCTTTGACACCTTTGGGACATGTTCAGGTGTCTCACTAGTCCGCGTTCAAATGTTGGATGTTGCCACTCAAGCCAAGTGTGGCTGGCAGATTCAACTTTCACTTCTGGCTCTGGTGAGAACTAAATTTGAACTAGATATTGTTTGGATCTAGTTGCATCATAGTCATCATATATCTGCAATGGACATGCTGGACAAGAAGCTGGAGAAGTGCCATATTTCATCATATTCCTAACTCGTCCTCCTTTTATGCTTATTATGGACTTATGGATGTTTGCTGCAATTACTTTAGCATTAAAGTACAGTGATTACAAGAGCATGGCCCTTCGAGAAGCAGCGCAAGTGGTACAGCAAACCCTCAAGCTGCTGTCGTATTTTTATCTACGCTGCCCATGAAATCTTTGGGGCAATCCGAATACCTGCAAGGTCAGCAGGGAATACTGCAATCGCAATCTTCATAGAAAAACGGCAGTGCATCCGGCTGTGTTGCTCTGATGTTACGCGTCAAATCCAAATAATGTTGGCACCCGATTAGTGTGATGGGACCCTATTGTGAGAAGTTTTTGCTTCCTAATTGAGTATCTTGGTGTTTGTGGGGGGCTCTATTGTGAGAAGTTTTTTTTTTCAGATCCATTTTTTTAAGGAGGAAAAACTGGTTTAAGAAAAAAACAAGTTAATTAATTACACTTCTTTGGGTAAAGCTGGTCCCTTTACTTTAGAAAGCCATGTCCATGGCAAAGCCTTGAAATGCAAGGTTTTCAAAATAATAACAGTGCAGGGGCAAAGGGGGCCGAAGCGTGGGTTTCCGACGTTGCGCTGTGACGCTCCCGGGGGCGGGTGGCGCTGCGACGCTGCGACGCTGCGACGCTCCGGGGGGCGGGTGGCGCTGCAACGCTGCGACGCTGCGACGCTGCCGTTGGGCCAGTGACGCTGCGACGCTGTTGGCGCTGCGACGCTGCGACGCTGGAGTGACGCTGCGACGCTGTTGGCGCTGCGACGCTGCGACGCTGCGACGCGGGAGCGACGCTGCGACGCTGTTGGCGCTGCGGCGCTGCGACGCTGCATCGCGGGAGCGACGCTGCGACGCTGTTGGCGCTGCGACGCTGCGACGCTGCGACGCTGCGACGCGGGAGCGACGCTGCGACGCTGTTGGCGCTGCGACGCTGCGACGCTGCGAGCGACGCTGCGACGCTGTTGGCGCTGCGACGCTGCGACGCTGCGACGCGGGAGCGACGCTGCGACGCTGTTGGCGCTGCGACGCTGCGACGCTGCGACGCGGGAGCGACGCTGCGACGCTGTTGGCGCTGCGACGCTTCCTTCTGCAAGAGTGCACACGGCGTTGCGTCGCGGCGCGACACGGAAACCCCCATTGAAGATCGTCAATGAATGTAGAAATTTATATATAACGGGGCTGAAAGAATTAAATCCTTATTGAAGATCGTCCATGAATGTAGAAGTTTAACGGGGCTGGGAGAATTAAACCCTCATTGAAGATCGTCAGTGAATGTAGAAGTTAAACGGGGCTGGGGAGAATTAAACCCTCATTGAAGATCGTCCATGAATGTAGAAGTTTAACGGGGCTGGGAGAATTAAACCCTCGTTGAAGATCGTCAGTGAATGTAGAAGTTTAACGGGGGTGGGGAGAATTAAAACCTCATTGAAGATCGTCAATGAATGTAAAGTCTAACGGGGCTGGGGAGAATTAAAACCTCATTGAAGATCGTCCATGAATGTAGAAGTTTAACGGGGGTGTGGAGAATTAAACTCTCATTGAAGATCGTCAATGAATGTAGAAGTTTAACGGGGCTCGGGAGAATTAAACCCTCATTGAAGATCGTCCATGAATGTAGAAGTTTAACGGGGCTGGGGAGAATTAAACCCTCATTGAAGATCGTCCATGAATGTAGAAGTTTAACGGGGCTGGGGAGAATTAAACCCTCATTTAAGATCGTCCATGAATGTAGAAGTTTAACGGGGCTGGGGAGAATTAAACCCTCATTGAAGATCGTCCATGAATGTAGAAGTTAAACGGGGCTGGGGAGAATTAAACCCTCATTTAAGATCGTCCATGAATGTAGAAGTTTAACGGGGCTGGGGAGAATTAAACCCTTATTTAAGATCGTCAAAGAAAGTAGAAGTTTAACGGGGCTGGGGAGAATTAAACTCTCATTGAAGATCGTCAATGAATGTAGAAGTTTAACGGGGCTCGGGAGAATTAAACCCTCATTGAAGATCGTCCATGAATGTAGAAGTTTAACGGGGCTGGGAGAATTAAACCCTCATTGAAGATCGTCAATGAATGTAGAAGTTAAACGGGGCTGGGGAGAATTAAACCCTCATTGAAGATCGTCAATGAATGTAATAGAAGTTTAACGGGATTTAACGGGGCTGGGAGAATTAAACCCTCGTTGAAGATCGTCCATGAATGTAGAAGTTAAACGGGGCTGGGGAGAATTAAACCCTCATTTAAGATCGTCCATGAATGTAGAAGTTTAACGGGGCTGGGGAGAATTAAACCCTTATTTAAGATCGTCAAAGAAAGTAGAAGTTTAACGGGGCTGGGGAGAATTAAAACCTCATTGAAGATCGTCCATGAATGTAGAAGTTTAACGGGGCTGGGAGAACTAAACCCTCATTGAAGATCTTCGATGAATGTAGAAGTTAAACGGGGCTGGGAGAATTAAACCCTCATTGAAGATCGTCCATGAATGTAGAAGTCTAACGGGGCTGGGGAGAATTAAAACCTCATTGAAGATCGTCCATGAATGTAGAAGTTAAACGGGACTGGGGAGAATTAAACTCTCATGGAAGATCGTCAATGAATGTAGAAGTTTAACGGGGCTCGGGAGAATTAAACCCTTATTGAAGATCGTCCATGAATGTAGAAGTTTAACGGGGGTGGGGAGAATTAAACCCTCATTGAAGATCGTCAATGAATGTAGAAGTTTAACGGGGCTGGGGAGAATTAAACCCTCATTGAAGATCGTCCATGAATGTAGAAGTTAAACGGGGCTGGGGAGAATTAAACCCTCATTTAAGATCGTCCATGAATGTAGAAGTTTAACGGGGCTGGGGAGAATTAAACCCTCATTGAAGATCTTCAATGAATGTAGAAGTTTAACGGGGCTGGGAAGAATTAAACCCTCATTTAAGATCGGCCATGAATGTAGAAGTTTAACGGGGCTGGGAGAATTAATCCCTCATTTAAGATCGTCCATGAATGTAGAAGTTTCACGGGGTCTGTTGATAATTAAAACCTCATTGAAGATCGTCCATGAATAGTAAAGTTAAACGGGGCTGGGAAGAACTAAAACCCTCATTGAAGATCTTCGATGAATGTAGAAGTTTGAAGGGGCTGGGAGAATTAAACCCTCATTTAAGATCGTCAATGAATGTAGAAGTCTAACGGGGCTGGGGAGAATAAAAACCTCATTGAAGATCGTCCAATCAATGTAGAAGTTTAACGGGGCTGGGGAGAATTAAACCCTCATTGACGATCTTCAATGAATGCAGAAGTTTAACGGGGGTGGGGAGAATTAAACCCTCATTGAAGATTGTCAATGAATGTAGAAGTCTAACGGGGCTGGGGAGAATTAAAACCTCATTGAAGATCGTCCATGAATGTAGAAGTTTAACGGGGGTGGGGAGAATTAAACCCTCATTGAAGATCGTCAAAGAAAGTAGAAGTTTAACGGGGCTGGGGAGAATTAAAACCTCATTGAAGATCGTCCATGAATGTAGAAGTTTAACGGGGCTGGGAGAATTAAACCCTCATTGAAGATCTTCAATGAATGTAGAAGTTAAACGGGGCTGGGAGGAATTAAACCCGTATTGAAGATCTTCAATGAATGTAAAAGTTTAACGGGGCTGGGAAATTAAACCCTCATTGAAGATCGTCAATGAATGTAGAAGTTTAACGGGGGTGGGGAGAATTAAACCCTCATTGAAGATCTTCAATGAATGTAGAAGTTTAACGGGGCTGGGGAGAATTAAACCCTCATTGAAGATCGTCAATGAATGTAGAAGTTTAACGGGGCTGGGGAGAATTAAACCCTCATTGAAGATCGTCAATGAATGTAGAAGTTTAACGGGGCTGGGGAGAATTAAACCCTCATTGAAGATCTTCATGAATGTAGAAGTTTAACGGGGCTGGGAGAATTAAACCCTCATTGAAGATCGTCAATGAATGTAGAAGTTTAACGGGGCTGGGAGAATTAAACCCTCATTGAAGATCTTCAATGAATGTAGAAGTTTAACGGGCCGAGGTAGTGTTCAGAGGGGGTCGCTGGCTTGATCTTCGAAGATGCAACATATATTCAAAGGGGGTTGCGGGGCTGATGTCTCAAGGTGCAACGTATTGTTCAGAGGGGGTTGGGGAGTTGATGTCTTGTGATGGTGAAGATGCAACATAGTGTTCAGAGGGGGTTCCAGGGCTACTGTCTCAGCTTGTCCGGTGGCTTCTCGGCTTCTCGGCTTGTCCGGTGGCTTCTCGGCTTCTCGGCTTGCCCGGCGGCTTCTCGGCTTCGCGGCTTCTCGGCTTCTCGGCTTGCCCGGCGGCTCCTCGGCTTCGCGGCTTCTCGGCTTCTCGGCTTGTCCGGTGGCTTCTCGGCTTCTCGGCTTCTTGGCTTCTCGGCTTGTGCCGGGCTTCTCGGCTTCTCGGCTTCTCGGCTTCTCGGCTTCTCGGCTTCTCGGCTTGTGTCGTACTTCGCGGCTTCTCGGCTTCTCGGCTTCTCGGCTTGTGTCGGGCTTCTCGGCTTCTCGGCTTCTCGGCTTCTGGTCGCATTTCTGGGCCCCTTTTGCCCGTGCTTTGAATAATAAGATGCCTTATTAAACCCTTATTAAACACAGCATCCAAACAATTTTTCAAGGGGGTACCCCATTAGTGACCGAGATCCTCAATAATGTAATTGTTTGGATGGTACCCTATTGTGCACAACAACTTTTTGGGTGTTTTTTTGATTTGAAAGGAAAATCAATTGAAAGTAGATTCAAATGAATTGAAAGTAAATTGCTTTCAATTGAAATCCTTTCTTATCAATAGATTTCTTTGAGGTTTAAAAGGAAAATCAATTGAACGTAGATTCAAATGAATTGAAAGTAAATTGATTTCAATTGAAATCCGTTCTTATCAAGAGCTGTTTTTGAGGTTTAAAAGGAAAATCAATTGAAAGTAGATTGATGTCAATTGAAATCCTTACTTAAGTTGACTATCCTAAAAATTGGCGAGGGCGGCGCGCAGAAAATGCCGAGTTATTCAGTAGACTAAAATTGTTTGAGGGGGGGGGCCCTCACACTAATCAGTAGCCAACATTAATTCATAATAGTTCCACAATATTCCACATCAGCTGAATGCTGCGCTTGCCTTTAAGATACTTTACCCTCTGGTAATTTAACATAACTATGGAACATCACAATTTTTAATGGGAAAATCCACTATAAATGGCCATTTTCAATAGCTATGTTAAATTACCAGAGGGTAAGACAAACCTTGTTTTGAAACCACCGTCATCCGCAGCAAAGAAACCAGAATCAGAGTGGAAGAACATCTTGGAAAAACGACAGGCGTTTTCCAAGGAAAATCTCTCGAAGCTTGGCATGACCCAAAAGATCGGGCAGACACACCACATCAACATCTTCCAAATCATGATATCCATTGATATCCATTGATATCCACAATCTTAAGATATCTTGAGCATGATGTAAAATCTGCATAAATAAATGGCCTTCAAAGGGGGCTGCGGCTTGCAGCTGCCCTGGCAGTTGAAAGGTCCCGCAGAGAACAGCCTATAGGAGTCAGAAACATTCAGATTACCTGGATAACCATGGAACACTATGGATAACCATTGATCATTGACAACCCGGATGGATCGCAATGATCTCACGATCTTCGGTGCCAAAACAGGTCAGGCTCACTGTCGTAATGCTTTGGACAAGACAGCAGCACGGGATTTTGCATCCGGTCCCAGCTTGCCTGGTGATGACAGATGCGATTGGCTGTCAAGAAATCACTGAATTTTCTTGAGCTGGACAGGTAATCACCAGTTGTTCTGGTTGTTGTTTTTCATCTTTGGTGGTTTCAAATGTTTCAACCAATCTGAACAAATCCAAAACTATTTGGTGATATTTGATGTTTCCTGTAGGAAAACAACAAACACCTGGCACCATCGACGTGAAAAGCTCGGCCATTTGGGATATTTGGGGAGACGTTGCGACGTCAGGTCGTTGCAAATCGTCGCAGGTGTTATCTCATTATAACCCCATTCACTTCCATTCATGTTCCACTGATATTCCATCAATATTCGACTCATCTTCCATTCAATATCGTAATATTGCATTCATATTCCATTAGTAATTATAATAATCATTAATGTTCCATTGTTTTCCATTATAAGGTCCATTGTATATATATATAATATACACATTGTATTATACGGGAACTACATTTAAATATACGAACTGGTATTTCATACTACCTCCGGGGCCTCGCGGTCTGGCCCGCCCTCCACATATTTAAATGCCGTTACCGTATTGTAACATCTCATTCATATTCCATTCATATTCTATTCATGTCACATTTACATAATCTTGCCTCAATATTCCATTCATATTCCAAGAATATCCCGTGATATTCCCATGGAACAACCATCCCCTGGTGAGCAGCACTTCGCCTAGTGCACGCTGCAGCAATAGCTGGCTTCTGAAAATGGGCTTGGAACCAGGACCTCTGCTTCACTTCATACCCAAGGGATCCCAAGGTGAGGGTAAAAAAAACATGTCATGTTTGGTCAACTTAAACTGGTTGGTGGTTTTAACCATCTTAAAAAATATGAAAGTCTGAAAGTCAATGGAAAGGATTAGCCATATATTATGGAAAATAACAAATGTTCCAAACCACCAACCAGTAAATGTTGCTAATGCATATTAATACCTACATTTTGGGAAATCATCGATTTTGGATGAATTTGACCCGCCGATAAGCATGTACCAATGATGCCCTGAAAAGGGAAACTGTGGATTTAGGCTTAGCTTGTTGCAATCTAGGAGTTGGTTCTCAGATGGGAGGTGTCCCTTGACATAATCAACGAACCAGTGGTAAATAGAAGAACAACGAAGAACATCCATTCAAAGACAAAACTTGGAATATCTTGGAATATTCCTTTCTTCCGTTGTAATTAAATGTGTGCCATGTGGTGAATTCAATATGAATCACTGGCCAGACTGACCATTTTGACTTAAGCTGTTTCAAGCCAAAGTGCAAAGCCGAGAGAGGCCCAGGACAAAGTTCTCCGCAATCTTCTCATTCTCTGCCTGCAACTTCTATGTATATATATATATATATCTCTCTCTCTCTAATTATATAATATAACTATATAATATAACGATATAAAAAAAAAACATATATATAATTCTATATAATTACATGCGTATATATGGTTGTTGATCAAAGTTCCTTTATCCCGGAACGGCCATTCTTCGAGAATAAGCATTTTACTTTCGCGAAACTTTCGCGAACTCCATGTTTATCTTTCGCGGGGCCCGTGTTGGCCAACAACACCTCTTATGAAGATTCGTTCACCACCTGCCAAATTATGCCAGAGAATCACGGATCACTTCTTGGTAGCCTTTTAAACATGCAGCTAGCATCACGGAACCCCTTCTCAGGACAGATTTTTTTTTCAAAGTATACTGGCCCACCCCCTTCAACATGCACTTTGACTTTCGCCCGCTCTTTCGCATAACTTTCGCGAAAATATCCCTATTCACAGACCCCGGCCATCAGCAGGGGGTGCACTGAAGGAAAAGCGAAGACCAGGGGCCTTGGTGTTTGGCTCTCGCAAAGCCTCACTTTTGGAAACTTGGCTACTGCTACTCGCATTCTCTGGTGCCTTTCTCCTGCCGGACCCCGGGCGGCAGTGGGTGGCAGCCCTTTACATATAATGATTATAATACCCGCGAAAATTTTACTTTCGCGAACTCAAAAAAAAACTTTCGCGAGGGTTTCCAACATAACATGCACGGCTTTCGCAATTAAAACTCCTTACAAGGACCTTTAGATCGATCACCATATATATATATATATATATCGTAAATAGAAAAACAAACACACACACACAACAAATCCACAAGACCGAGCCATGAATCTCCGCCGACCCCTGCCGCCAGCAGGGGGAGCGCGTCAGAGGAGGCCTTACTAGCAACAAGGGGCGAAAAGAGAAAATTCGGTCCTCAGGCCCTGCTGTTTGGCTGTGGCGGAGACGCCGTTTTAGGTCAGACAGCTAGCTAGTTTTCTTGTAAGTTCAAAAAGCAACGTTAGGCACTGGGGGCCGTGGCCCGTAGGCCCGGTCCGTCCCTCAGGGCCTTGCTGTTTGGCTGTGGCGGAGGCGCCGTTTTAGGTCAGACAGCTAGTTTTCTTGTAGGTTCAGAAAGCAATGTTAGGCACTGGGGGCCGTGGCCCGTAGGCCCGGTCCGTCCCTCAGGGCCTTGCTGTTTGGCTGTGGCGGAGGCGCCGTTTTAGGTCAGACAGCTACTTTTCTTGTAGGTTCAGAAAGCAACGTTAGGCAGTGGGGGCCGTGGCCCGCAGGCCCCGTCCGTCCCTCAGGGCCCCGCCCTGTGTGAGCCTTGGCGGCTGGAAGACAGGTCGTGGCGGCCGTGGCCCGCACGCCCGGTCCGTCCTTCAGGGCCCTGCTGTTTGGCTGTGGCGGAGGCGCCGTTTTAGGTCAGACAGCTACTTTTCTTGTAGGTTCAGAAAGCAACGTTAGGCAGTGGGGGCCGTGGCCCGCAGGCCCCGTCCGTCCCTCGGGGCCCTGCTGTTTCGGTGTGGCGAGCGCGCCCTGTGTGAGCCTTGGCGGCTGGAAGACAGGTCGTGGCGGCCGTGGCCCGCAGGCCCGGTCCGTCCCTCAGGACCGTGCTGTTTTGGCGTGGCAATCGCGCCGTGTGTGAGCTTTGGCGGCTGGAAGACAGGTCAGGCAGCTAGCTTTCTTGTAGGTTCAGAAAGCAACGTTAGGCAGTGGGGGCCGTGGCCCGCAGGCCCGGTCCGTCCCTCAGGGCCTTGCTGTTTCGGTGTGGCGAGCGCGCCGTGTTTGAGCCTTGGCGGCTGGAAGACAGGTCGTGGCGGCCGTGGCCCACACGCCCGGTCCGTCCTTCAGGGCCCTGCTGTTTGGCTGTGGCGGAGGCGCCGTTTTAGGTCAGACAGCTACTTTTCTTGTAGGTTCAGAAAGCAATGTTAGGCACTGGGGGCCGTGGCCCGTAGGCCCGGTCCGTCCCTCAGGGCCTTGCTGTTTGGCTGTGGCGGAGGCGCCGTTTTAGGTCAGACAGCTACTTTTCTTGTAGGTTCAGAAAGCAACGTTAGGCAGTGGGGGCCGTGGCCCGCAGGCCCCGTCCGTCCTTCAGGGCCCTGCCCTGTGTGAGCCTTGGCGGCTGGAAGACAGGTCGTGGCGGCCGTGGCCCGCACGCCCGGTCCGTCCTTCAGGGCCCTGCTGTTTGGCTGTGGTGGAGGCGCCGTTTTAGGTCAGACAGCTACTTTTCTTGTAGGTTCAGAAAGCAACGTTAGGCAGTGGGGGCCGTGGCCCGCAGGCCCCGTCCGTCCCTCGGGGCTCTGCTGTTTCGGTGTGGCGAGCGCGCCCTGTGTGAGCCTTGGCGGCTGGAAGACAGGTCGTGGCGGCCGTGGCCCGCAGGCCCGGTCCGTCCCTCAGGACCGTGCTGTTTTGGCGTGGCAATCGCGCCGTGTGTGAGCTTTGGCGGCTGGAAGACAGGTCAGGCAGCTAGCTTTCTTGTAGGTTCAGAAAGCAACGTTAGGCAGTGGGGGCCGTGGCCCGCAGGCCCGGTCCGTCCCTCAGGGCCTTGCTGTTTCGGTGTGGCGAGCGCGCCGTGTTTGAGCCTTGGCGGCTGGAAGACAGGTCGTGGCGGCCGTGGCCCACACGCCCGGTCCGTCCTTCAGGGCCCTGCTGTTTGGCTGTGGCGGAGGCGCCGTTTTAGGTCAGACAGCTACTTTTCTTGTAGGTTCAGAAAGCAACGTTGGGCAGTGGGGGCCGTGGCCCGCAGGCCCCGTCCAACCCTCGGGGCTCTGCTGTTTCGGTGTGGCGAGCGCGCCCTGTGTGAGCCTTGGCGGCTGGAAGACAGGTCAGTGCAGCTTGCTTTCTTGTAGGTTCAGAAAGCAACGTTAGGCAGTGGGGGCCGTGGCCCGCAGGCCCGGTCCGTCCCTCAGGGCCTTGCTGTTTCGGTGTGGCGAGCGCAGCCTTGGCGGCTGGAAGACAGCTAAGAGAGTTAGTTTTCTTGTAGGTGCAGAAAGCGACGTTAGGCACTGAGGGCGGTGGCCTGCAGGCCCGGTCCGTCCTTCAGGGCCCTGCTGTTTGGCTGTGGCGGAGGCGCCGTTTTAGGTCAGACAGCTACTTTTCTTGTAGGTTCAGAAAGCAACGTTAGGCAGTGGGGGCCGTGGCCCGCAGGCCCCGTCCGTCCCTCGGGGCCCTGCTGTTTCGGTGTGGCGAGCGCGCCCTGTGTGAGCCTTGGCGGCTGGAAGACAGGTTGTGGCGGCCGTGGCCCGCAGGCCAGGTCCGTCCCCACACACGGAGCTTGGGACTCTTGCGTTGCCGGTCCAAGTACCACACGCGTCTGCAAGGTCCGACAGGGTATACGTTGCTATCTGGCATACCTGGTATCTGCCACGATGTCGCGGTTTCAAACTTTACATACACCACCGCCGGCAATGCGTTGCACACAACTCCTTCAGGTGCAGGCGTCTCATTGGCAATCTCGGACCAACCCACGACGAGGCCTTTGGTGCCCTTGAGAATGCCGCGCTTCCGGTCCAAGTGGTCTGTTGCACGGACAGGCATGCCGACGCACAACGGCAACACGCCGTATAGCCCACCGCACTCTTTGTCGTGTCGCTGCAACCATTGCAATTTCTCGTTTTGGCAAATCACCTATGATACTTCATACAGTTTTCTCTTCCGAGGGCAAGCCACTCACCGCCTACTGCAGCCAAACTGCAACCCGGCAATCTTGCATCTGCTGCCAGCATCGCCATAGAGCCGTCTGCACAAGATCACCAACGCCTGAGCACCGCCCCACTCAATCACCCATAACATCGTCTTACTTCTTCCAGAGCCTCACCCACACCCAACCCCCTGCTTCTCCCGCTACGCCAAGGCACACCAGCCCAAACATGGGTGAATTGCACCAAGTTCTTTGCCACCTCCGGGAGCTTCTTACCTCACGCTGCCCTGCTCCCGGGCCACCACTCATCTCTCTAACTTATCTCAATATGGATCCATGTGCGATACACAGTCAGCTCGATTTGCTTCTTGGTTGTGTCTGGAAACGGGACCCTTACAGAAGCCATCAGACTTTGGTACAGAGACTCCTTCACATGAGGGACCTAAATTTAAGACCCAAAACAATATGGATGTGCGCAACACCGACCACATGGGGACTGCTTTCCCAGATAACCACCGAGATGGAATCTTAAACAACGAAAATGTGTACAGTACGTCCCCACCAGAAACGCACAGCGCGGAAATCCTTAACAAAGTCTTGACATAAACCTCTCAATGCCTTTTTTTTCTGTCAATATGTTTGATGGCCATAACAAAATGAATGGCTGACGGGTCTGCGGTCCATGTTTCTGTTTCACTCCTTCTGCAGTCTTCGATCTTTACAATGATTTTTTGGCCTGGACCGACCTGGACCGACCTCTCACTCGCAACAAATTGCCGTGGTCCACACAAAATTTCATTCTTCATTGCGAAACACAATGCTTTCCCCGACGCCCAGGTGAAACCTACTAGGATAGGGGTGTGTGCTTGTACGTGTGTCTGTGTACGGCCTGTCGATGTACGAATCATTACGAATCCACCAACCCATTGAAAGTCAACACCCAACCGCCCTTGGCGTCACCGCCCCTGCTCAACTGCCGTCAGCCATGTTGCATTTCCGGCACAGTCTGTGCACCTCCTCGCCGCCCAGCTCCACCAACTCCGCCGTGACCAACTCATGCAGCCTGCAGCCGCTCAGCCCTCCTACATTCCCTTCCCCAACATGGCCCTCATCTCCCCTCATTCTCTAACCCTTCCTGCATCTTGCAGCCTCAGCTGCCATACAGACCCTCCTCTGCTGCCAAGGCACGGCGCCCCAGCGATCGCAGTCGATGATCCGCCCACGCCAGCACCACATGCAATACACGATCGCGGCATGGCTCTCTGTCTATCTACCTTGCAAGTCGAACAACATGTGCTTTTTTGTCAGCGACAGGGCCATGCCAACCTAGTCTCCCTCTATCTCTCTACAGGCTTGGAGATAGAAGAAGTCATTCACATATGTTGATGCACTGTTTCAGCTGCCAACATGCGCAAAAAATATGAGATGATAAACTGTGATGTTGACTGTCATGTCGAATAATGCATTGAATCAGTTTAATCTTTTCATTGATGCTTTGCACTCCCATAAGCCAAAGTCCACAACATCGCGCAGTTGAAGCAGCTTTGTCTTCGTCCAAAATTGCCTTCACACTTCAGATCGCATCACTGCAGAGGCTTTATCGGAGTTTCTGCCCAGTATGGTTTTGCACATATTTTGCGTCTACTAGTATATACCATGGTAATATATATGACCCTCCAGTGTCCAGGGGTCGGCGGCAGAGGGCGTAGCCCTTTAATCAATGTAAACATGCGGACATATCTTCACTTTAACCAAGCTTCACAACGTCTGAAAAATCCGACTGGCGCTGAGTTCGATACCTTGAAGTGAAAGGATCGCTTTGGAGTCCAAACAGAGAAGCAACACCAAGGTTCTGTCTCCTTCACAGTTCAGGAAACCCACCGTTTATCGGTGCAAATGTCTGCTGAAAGTCATGCATCTGTCAGGAAACTTGTTGAAAATAGGTGACATGCAAGGCAACCCACACAGCTTATCCGCAAACCATGGCCTATCGTGAACAAAAAGGGTGGCTTCTATTTTTTCTTTCACAACATGTGCGACATCCTTGCAGAACATCCGAATCCAGGGACCTTATCTCTCTGACCGGCTGGCAAGGCTTCTGCGCCGAAGCTGATCTGGACGACCTGACACAGAAATTTCGCGAAAAGCGACATGTTTTGTATCCAAAGATGGGGACCCTCGAATTTCTGCCAGCTGATCTTTATTTCCTTTCTACGCATTCTACGCAAACCATTGCGAAATCATGAGAAATCAATCGCATGAACATATTCTTTCAGAATTTTCAGATATCTTCCCCATGCCGGGCCATGCCGTCTGAGGAAGTTTGAGAAAACAGGAGGACTTGGCCAGAGAAGTCAAGTCAGTCGTCGTGCCTCCTTGATGTCGACGCAGGTGGGTCGCCCAAAGATTCTTCGACCTGATAAGAGGAACGTCACAAGTGGTTGTTGACTCCTAAAGTCACCCTCTGCGCACCCATATACTTGGCATCTGTTGACCAAGTAAGGCTCTTTGCTGCTGCCGGCGGTCCCTCAGATGGCGGGATGAAGTAGGCTTCATCTCCCCAAATTGGAAACTTCCGGAGTGTACTACTGCCTTCTGCGTTCCGGTACTACTGTTTTTTTTATCCTAAAGTGTCTGAAACTTCTATCAGCCAGCCAGTATCTGTTTCTAGAGTTACCCAGAAAAACAAGGGCTCGCACTGGCGTCAGCGCCAGAAAGCGTTGCTGCCACTTGCCTTTGCCTGCCTGACCAGCTGAATGGAGCAAAGGAATGCAATCGTAGCCATGTTGCAGCAGCTACATACATGATGGGCATTTGTTTCAAGAAAATGACTATAGATCGTTATAGACCATTAAAAAACATAAATCATGATACCATGGACCATGGATGAATGATTGGTATTGACATGTCAATGTATTAACCACATTATTTCTGTAGCTGCCCTTGACCACTTGACCACCCGTTTTTTTCCGGCCCTTGGCCGTTTTTTTTTATGCCCTTGGCGTCCGGGCGCATAGCTTCCAAAGTGGGGCACCTTCCGCCATCATTTTCAGGAAACCCACCTTGCCAGGATATCTGGGGGTCCAAACCGCTGGAATCCCTTGTTGAGTCACCTGGTTTTAGCTGGTGCATGATGGGAAATGGATAGGAAATGGATGTCCATTTCTACTGATGCTATCCATAGGTGATCCATAGCCAGGTGGTTGAATCAGCCCAACAAGATTCAGTTCCGGTTGTCAATCTCAAATTGGGGGATTCAACATTCTGAAATCGACGATGTGGCTTGTAGGGCATGGGCATCGAAAGACATTGCAAACCGTTTCCACGCTTGAGAATCGCTCTTGTACCCCTCATGGAGTCAGGAAGACACATTTTGATGCACCACCCAGCAGCAAATTCTTGTGATACGTCCTGGTTTAGAGACATTTGCTGCTGGTCGACTGGGAATCTTGCCACTGAGCCCTTTGGAAGCTCCTTTGCACCTTCCAAATTGCGAAGGCAACTTTGACATGTCCAACACAGGTAGAAATCCAATGGAACATCATCATTCATGGACAGCAGTATCCAACCTCCTCCTCACAAGCATGTTTCTTGGATTTTGGGACCCCACCACTTTGAAATCTATGGGTGGGCGCAAACTGCAAGTGACTCATCTTGATATATGATTGCACTTCTCAGATTCTTTTCCTTTTAGCATATGATCTCGGTTTGAAAATGTGGTAAATACTTACTTCCCATTGGGTTCGCTAGTGCTCTCCAAGATACAGTATATCAAGGTAATATGAAGTATCTGTGGCTCCTTTGGCCCCCTAATAATTATCTATAAAATATATATAATATATATATATATAATATGGCCAAATTGTGATACAAATGATACAAAAGGCTATGGGTCAAAAGCCTGGTACCTTTCTATTCAGCCCAAAATAGCTGGTGGATGTTCATTCCCCTAAATATGTTGGAAAAACAAAACACAGGTTTTGAGCCATCCCCATCCCCATGATTCCCATTCTGTCCCATTCAATTGCAAACAACATTTCCATGAATTTCCATTTCAAAAAATCATGACTCAAATCCATTCAAGTCCATAAAAACCCATAAAAATCAAATCTCGGCTCTTTGGTTTTGACTCATTCCCAATCTCCAAATGACAACCATCTACCGCCTTCCACCTTCGCAGCCGCCAAGGCTGCCCTGGAAGATTTCACCTCAACGCGGCGAAAAAGTGCTGGGTCAAAAGCCTGTACCCCTGGTGAACCCCAAGTCATAGCTGGGATTTATGGATGTTCATTCCACTAATGGTATATTAATGGTATTAATAGGTATTGACCCATACCCATATCCAAATTGATCCAAAAATTGTCGTTCCCCTTCAATTCTGAAACTTCGAATCTCGATTTCTCGCCTCTTTGGCACTTTGGCCTGAAGTTTTTTTTTCTCAACGCTCGATGTCCTACACCCTGCCTCCAGTTTGGCACTTTCTGCACCTGGGAGAACATTGCAATTTGCATACTCTGTGATCCAGGGAATGGACCACCCTCCCCTAACCTTAAACATGTCTAGGGCACGAAGAGCCAGCACACATATTCAAGATAATCAAACATATATACTCAATTAACATAATATCAGCTCCACTATCAGCTCTCAAAAATGCATGCCTAGAACATGTGGGACAAAGCTCAAACTGTATCCATGGTTTTCTTCGCTGCCCATCTGTCGCCTTGTTGTGTTGCTTGTTCCAGGGCGGCCTCCATCTTCGCTGCCTGTGCGACTCTCTCTCTCTCTCTCTCTTCCTTTGGCACAAATGCGATTGACAGGGGACGCGTTTGAAAGTAGGTCCAGATCAACGTCAAACAATGTCAATGGCTATGATCTTACTATCGCTATTGTAGTAGCAATACAAGAATCTCCCATGGATCAATCATCTTGGCTGCAAAGAAGCAGTTCCTTTTCCTGCCGTTTCCAAGCATCAAAATCCTGCCTGGTCTTCTGCTTGCTTCTGGGCAGGTCAGCTCACACATCGGGCTGCAAGGACCGACAAATTGGATCAAATTGGGCCTCTTTGAGTATGAAACAATTCTATCCAGCTTTTGAATCATGCAGCTAATTTCAATTAATTTCAGCTAGTTGCCTTGTGTCAGACATTGTGTCACCTAGCATTTTTAACCATGGAACAGGCTTTCTTCAGCGTAGCAGCCAGACTCCATGTCAGGCACCTCGTGAGCTTCCAGAGCTTCAGCTAGCCTCTGATCTCTGATCAGTCGCCGTGATATCCGTGATGAGTGGATAGTTACGATAGTTGTCATTGAGCTCAAGGGAATCATATGGGGATGGGTCAAAACCCTGGTACCCCTGTAGTTCACATCAAAATAGCTGGGTTTTATGGATGTTCATCCCACTAAAAATGGTATTAATAGGTATTGATCCATAGCCAGTTGTCATCATTGAGCTCAAGGGAATCATATGAGCGATGGCAGCTATGGTATCCATGATGTCTTCTTTTTCTCGCAGCAACCACAATGATGAGGCCGCCACTCTCGGTTCTGATCTTCAGCCTCCAGCAACTCTTTCTTCAGCTGCAAAACTTCGCCTGCTGAACACAAACAGCTGGACTTCAAAACCAAAGAAGGGAAACAACTAGGCACCTAGGCACCTAGGCTGAGTTTCGGGAACAACTGGATGATGTCTATCTCGGCCTCTATGCACTATGCAATGATTTACGATTGAGTTACAAGGCTGATGCTATACATGGATATACATGGAAGGTTGTTAATTTATCAATCAAATCTATGAATCGACTGAATCGACAGATCCATGAACGATGAACACCCAACTCGAAATTGTAGATGCTTCGAACAAATTGTCCATGATTATCGATGACCTTCGGTGCAGTGAACATTCCAAGGCAAGTCTGATTGGCAAGTCTATACAATTGCAATGCTAAATCACTGATGACCGCAAACACATCGCTTTTCAACAATTCTTGGATAGCAAATGATAGCAAGAAGGAAAACAAGAATCATACAATGCACTAAAATCATCCATGATGTAATACATGCCATGAACACCACAGCAAGGAGAATTTATCCCCAGGCATCCGGACTGGGTGGCGCATCCTAACGAGATGGGCGTTTCTCAAACATGGGGAGCCCGTAGAACTGACGATTGTCCCGTTTGCAAAAACACAAACAGAGGTCAGTAGAACCAGTGGACTGTCCAGAGCAGCTTTTCTGCAGCCAGGAGTTCTGTGAAACAGTTTTTCTGCCAGGTCTGAATCCAAAATTGAGTTGTGTTTTTCCTTGTAAATGGTGGGTCCTCGTGTAACATGTTGGGTCTAAAAGACATGCTAAAAAGATTTAGTTGTATACATGTATCTATATAGATATCTCGTGCATACATGTATATCTATATAATTATCTATGTACATACATCAGAGATAAAAGCTATAAGTTATAAGATGTTATAAGTATCCAATCAATCTACAAACAAAACTTACATGGACTAAACATACTAAACATCAATTCCAATAAACTAATCATAAGATCCATCAATCCACTCTGTTGCAGCTCGCCTCGTGCCCCAACTCACGGATGCGAAGCTGCAACGCCTCCGGACATTGCATGGAAATCCCATGGGGGAAATTCTTGGAACATTACCCATAGGATCCATGCATGGTATATATGCTAACATTTGGGGTAGATTGATGGTAAATGTTCACATATATGGCATACATGGATCCTATGGGTTATAATTTTAACATATTTTAACAGATTCCATATTATGTGATGTTCACTTTTAAGCATATACCAATGAATATAATAGTGAATATAGCATGTAACTTTCTGGTAGCTTTTCCATATCTTATAATTTGCTGGTAGACCCGAGACCAACACCACTTTCACCTATGATTCCAGCTCGAGTCAAGGGACGGACCCATACGGAAAAATTAGTAACCTGAATACCCTGGCTACATCTGGTGCATTTGCTTAAGACTAGCATTATGTTATCTTACAGTTCCACTACATGACAATATAGAAAATACATGAAAATACATGAACGTACAGTCACTACTCCACTAGCACACCGGTTGCGAGACTTCCCAGTGCCTGGATGGTTGCCTGGTGTTGCTTTGTGCTTTCACGGCCTCGACTTGGGCTTCGAAAAAAAGAAAAAAAACGCGGTGACTAATGTAGAGCGACCACGACGATGCCGCGGAACAAGACACGATGTTCATCCCCCTGAAAAATGTAGATAGGATATATCAATGGCTACGAGTAGAAAATAGGTTTTGAGCCGTGCAAAAGACGTTCAACATCTCCTGCTGTTGGTGCAGTCACCTCTTGATATTATGTTTAAATAAATTAAAACACCCCATTTGATGGCTCAAACTATCTCAAACTTCCCGTATTTGATGATGAAGTCCGCGTGGTTAAAGTGCATTTGTTTAAAGGTTGACCATATAGTTAATCCCAATTTCTTAAAATTTCTTGGATGGTTCAAGTGCCAACCCCCAGCAACCCCTGGTTAAACTCTCCGTTCGAGTCGAGCTACGACTCTTTCGCCTTTGCGAAGCCTGTAGCTTTTGTCTTGCCAGCTGAAGCTCCTTGGAGCTGGTTTACACTAGCAACACCAGGAGATTAAATGACTAGGAATTCTAACAACCAGGTGTTTTACTGAAATCGATTGGGAATCTATTGGAAATTCCAAGAAATGATGCAATATTCCCATTATATAGATGTCTCAATATTGGTGAGAGATCAATTGGGAATTCCAACAATTATCTAAATCTGTTGGTTAAACTTATTGGGATTTCAACATTGATTGGGTGAAATCTGTTGTGTAATTAATTAACACTAACAATTAGATGCAATTGATAAAGATCACCGATGCAATTGAGTTGCCAGGATGTATTTACGAGGTTTTATTATCTTCGAAAAACATGTGCTTACTATAAGTGGCATTGTTAAGTTTGTGGATATGAATCAATTTAACAGTTCGATTTAGATATTTGTTAGATCAGTGTCAATATGAAGTGGGATTTCATGTATTATATATTTGATCAACTTCAGGCCAGTGGCTGATGATGAATGCACTGCCTCTGAAAGCAGTCAGGCACCCAAATCTACTTCAAGAGTTTCTCTTCAACAATCATCACTCAATAATAGCAAACGGCTTGTCCAAAAATAGGATGGCCACAAGCTACTGGTCAATCATAAATTATTCAAACAACCATGTTCTGTGGAACCTATTCAACATATAAGCTTCAGTCAAAACAATTTCATGATGATGGTCCGATGGTTGTGTCAATCCCCTTCAAATATCCCCTTCAAATCCCATATGCGTGGTTGAAAATGCGGTCATTGACCGGTAATGGACCTGGATGCAGACCTGTCCCCACTTGACCACTCCATCAAGTCCTCAGCCAACTTGACCACTTCGGCATGGCCTGCAGCTGGGAGCCATAAAAAAAGGTGGTGAACATTGCCCCAATTCTGAATGGCCATCCAAAAAAAAATATTTAATATATTACATAACATTACATAACCATAAAGTACCTTAAAATACCATCAATTGATGGTATATTCCATCCATGACCATCCCCAAGTTGACCATAAATATCATGGCCGGAGTCTCAAAACTTACATGGCGCCAGCGCCTGGTGCACACTGATCTGCCAACTCATCCATCTCCTCCTGGCGGGGTATACTTCGTCTTGAGGCAAGCCCACATGCGACTGTAATTTGCCATAAGTGATAACTAGCTGGTTAATCTCGAAATTGCCAAGCATGAAAAAGGACATGCAACTACGTAGATATACATGATATATTACACAGTATATGTATATAAATTTGTATATATATATATATTATGTATATAATGCATATACACATATGTAGACAATTCAATTATAGACCTACAGTGATCCCACAAGAAATGCCATCGCACCAGCCCCCGCGACACAGCTGCCGTATCCAGTGCCTTCAGTTGATGCTGGTGAGCGGTCCAGTGTCCTGCCAACTGGTGGCTGAGTTAATTTCTGTAAACAATGAATGGAACATGGTTGCAATCACCATTTCTATGGTTGAACAAATCCAACATAATCCAACTTGATGTTGATCATCATTCCCTTTCTATGGTTGAAAATGGACCATATCTGAAATCATCGAAGACTGTAAGGTTTGCTGCGCAAATGCCATGTTTCATCAAAATTAGTCATATTTAATCGACCATTCAAGTTGCGAAACCTGTATACTGGAAAACAGGAAAGTGGCCAAAAGATGGCAGGATGGGCCAAGCTATCCTTAGAATTGCAGGCCAGTCCTATGCTTGCGCGAACGCCAACCATGAAACTTTGGAATTCATCAGTCTGCTTCTTCAGCTGACCATGCAGTTCTTGGCAAAGACCATATGCCTCACTTCGCCACTTATCTCTGGCCCCTATCGATCAATATAATACCATATAATATATATAATTATATATATACACATAGTTAATTTGAGGTTATTATATTACAACATAACCACAGTACTATGTATATGATTGATTATGATTGTATATGTATATGGTGTATAGATAAACATATTATATATCATATCATAATATACACATAACTTCCAAGGCTGCAAGTGTTTCTGTGACGCAAAGAGATCGGAAGCGATCTCGGACCATGACTCCCTTCAAATCGGCCTGGCAGCCACTGGGCTCAATGGGTCCTATGAGATGATTTGGGGCTCCATTTTAGGACACCTCCAAAAAGGAATTGGATGTCAATGTGCCCAGAATATCTCAGAATGAAATATGATACCTATTGATACCTACATTCTATGAAATATGATTGAGATTTTGAACAAAAACTCAAAATATGTCATGTGCCGCCGCTCCATCCACATAGTTGCCCGATGAATGGTTGACTTATCATTAAACTAGTGCTGTTATGCCCCTACCCAGACATGTGGATCTGTCTCAAGATTGGCTGTCGCAACCCTATCATCATTTTCCTCATCTTTATACTACATTAAAATCATTAAAGTGAATTTTTTGGGATGGCATACTCCAAGATTTCAGGACCAAAATCTCTCGCAGGCCTGTAGATCGAGAATGTCCTGGTCATGCGATCGAAGTTTCCATTGCAAACCAATCGCCTGGAGAGTTCGCCATCCGAAGCAGCGGAAGTTCAAAGCTTTTCATCTTAACCTGATGAGACGCAGTGCGACATCTTCAAGCAAATCTCAAAATGACGTAATTTTCGTTGTAGCCATTTTTGCACAGCCGGACTGACCCACCTTCTTCTCCAGAATTGCCTCGGGATTCCGTAGCAAATAAGATGAACAAACAATCCTGTTGAAATCGAAGCAGTGTCTAACATGTGTCTAAGAAATAGTCATCTAGTGGGTCAAAATCCTGTCAACCTGTCACCAAAACAGCAAAATTTGCTGGGATATGCTGGGATTTATGAATGTTTATCCCGGCAAAAGATGGATGATTATATAGCTCTTGATCTCAGTAACTCACAATAAATCATCACCATAGTGTTGGTTGACTCTCATTAAATCCATTAAGTCCTACCTGGCACTATGGGATTTATAGGTACTCACCAAAGAGTGACCTGCTCCTCAAGCTTTCAGCGCACGGCTCGGCTTGGGAAGCCCCTGCCTTTTCCAGTTCCAAACGCTCGAAATCCTCAGCGATCAACGGGATTTAATGGGACTTCAAGGGATTTAATGGGGTTTAGTGGGAATTAACCACATTTAACCATATGTTTAAAAATATTTAACCATGTTTTTACCACATATGACCATATTTAACCAACATTCTGGTCATTCTGTCAAGGAAAACACTAATCATATCTCCAATGACTCTCACCTTTGAACATCTCATACTGAATTCCATCAGGATCCATCAGCTTCCGAGCACTTTGACTCAGCCGCGTTCAACGTGTTCCGATCCTGAAACGATGTGTTTGAGGCCGGGACAGCTGACTGATGACTCACATCCAATGGCGTCAAGCTGACACCTCCTTGCTGGGAAATGTTGGAAGCTGCAAAACCTGGGTACTTAGAAGTCCTGTGCTTCTGAAGTTTGACCTTGCAATTTTAGCATTCAACATTTTTCAAAGACCCTTCAAATCTTCATCTCCAACTTGGCTCAATGATCCCTCTCTCCCATCTTCATCAGTCCTCCAGAGCCACAAACCTCACAGGGCACAACAGCACTGCATGATGCGATCCATTGCTCCTCAACTCCAACGTGCTGAGCCCTGCTGCCGGACAAACGAACTCCCGCTGCCGGCAGGGGGATGGGGTGTGCCAAAAGCCTGCCACGGCCGACAGGTTCAACTGGTGAAGGAAGCACCAACAACATCAGGACCGTCATTGGAAGAATTCAAGATCAGATGATTGAGAATGACTGAGAATGACGATACTCAGTTGGCATCTTTGTTATAGCTTTCCCACAAGGATCCTGCCGTTTGTCTTATTGGGGTCAATGTTCGCACATGTGGCTTTGTCGGGAAAGGGTCCCCTTGCATCTCATGATTTTCAATCATCATTTCCCATAACTTGGGGTCCCATCCGCCCCTTATTGTTGGGTCGACCCCTTCCATTTTTGCTGGTCAATAACTTTAATCCATACCAAATACCATCAGGCATGTCTTGTTCAATGATGAAATCCCATAGTATCCATCAATGGTAGTTCATCCCCAGCAAATGGATATATAATTAACATTAATTAACTACCGTAGTTTCACATAAAAAAACTCTCCATGGTACGAGTATAATTATTGAATACTAATTAATCATTTCTAATCATCAATAAACAATGACACACACTAACGAACATTAACACTTCTTAACAATCATTAACACTCATTAACCATGATTCATCATTAGATCATCTAATCCAATCTCATCAAATCTAATCATCAACAATCATGGACAATGCTCAATAATGAATAATCCATCCCCACACGTCGCCATATCGCCTCCCAAAGACTTGGTTTCAGAGGCGGACACCGCGCGATGGGCGCCTTGATGTGATGGGGATGGGGGTCGTGTTTCCTATGAAAAACGAGGTACACCTTGTAAATGATCAAACATTGGGTGCACTGCATGATAACGCATCAAAAAGTGGCTGCAAATCATCACAACAACTGGGTATGAAGCATGCAAACTTGGCTATGAACCGGCAACAAAAAGGAGGTATAAACCATGAAAACCATGGGGGTCCATCCAAAAAAGACGTTCCATATCTACACGGAAAATCGGCGGAGATGATGACACGAAGCAATCATAACCAATACCACCAGGGATGTGCCACGGTTTTGATCCATAGATATCCATAGCCATGAAGACCATGAGCGACGGGCTAAGATGAGTTACTAGGATCTCCGCCAAGTCCATCAGTAATTACATCATTCATATTTCGTATATTTCACATTCATCATGTCTCCATCAGTTGTTACATCATTCATTAATATCTCATATACAAATACAGTATACATAATATACGTATATATAATTATATATATACTGTATATATCACATTCATATCACATCATATAACCTCATCACTTCTTAGCTGATCTCTTCTTGGTTCAAGTTTGATCGGAATTTGTGGCACATCCACTGGGTTTCTCCGGCGTCTCAACTCTTTGGCCTCGACGCGGAGATCCTGCAGCACTGCACTGCATGCTTTGCCAATGGAGGTTTAACGGGATATTAATGGGATGTCAATGGGATATCAATGGGATGTTAACGGGATATTAATGGGATATGAACATTACTGGATTAATCGGATATTAGTGGGATATATATATATACATAATATATATATAACTATATATAATATATATATATACATATATATATATATTATATATATATGTTCATGGATATACCCTCCGGTAATCAAACATGGCAATTGGGAATTCCCTGTTCGATGATTTTCCCAATAACACCTCCGTTTAGAGGGAATGTCCAATTGCAATGTTTGATCACCGGAGAGTTTCCCATCACTTTCCCCATCAAGATATGGCAGTGTGTCAAAACCTTGTACCCCTGGTGAACATCAAAATAGCTGGGATTTATGGATGTTCATCCCACAAAAAATGGTATTAATAGGTATTGATCCATAGCCATATCAAGATAAGCCGCTTGACCTCCACACCTTGCCATATGGAGATCTCCCGGTCCTTCAAGGTGACGTTGACCTGTGGATCCGTTTCCTGATGACAGCTCAGATTCACCGAAAGAGATCCCCAAGTGTTGAGCTAAGAAATTACCCATAGGATCCATGGTGCTGGTATATATGCTAACATTTACCATCAATATACCCCAAATGTTAGCATATATACCATACATGGAGCATATGGGTTATAGGCTCCTGCTTTTGTGGCGACTCTTTCTGACCTCTTTTCTTGGCTGGTCTTCTGCCCGCCTCACGCGTCATTGAGTCATGACAACAAGATCAGATTGGACATCAGATTCCATGACTTGGGCAAAACAATTGGAAAATCATCCAACTATATAAATGGGTTATTTTCCATCCAGTTTGATTACCGGAGCTATTCACTAGAGCATCCGGTGTACTTATTTAGAAACTAGGCGCTCTTGCAGGGTGTCGCAGAATTCTCAAATCTTTCATCATTCAATTCATGCTGATGCATGCGGATGCAAATATATGGGCATGAGATGGCATGAGTATGAGTCAAAATTACAACTCCTCAGAAGTGGATGTTTTCAGGAGCCAAATATTGCCATCATATTTCTAATTTTGAAGGTACCCTGACCCATTCCCAATATTCTGGGCCCAAAAGTAGCGTACCCCAAATCCCATCGCTCGATTTTCGCGACTACAATTGACATCAAGTGGTTTATCATATTATTTTCACTCTTGGTTTTTCCAGGTTAATAAGTTAATACTGCCATTCACATAAATTCACATCAATTCACTCTGAAATCCCAGAAAAACTCATGGTTCACACTGCCATCTTTTTCTTGGCGAATAACGAAAGTTAGCCTCTGCTGTCTGGACCGGATCCACCTTGAATCGCCTTTGTTCCAGTGCCAGTACCAAAGCCTTCACCTCGCGGAAGCGCGTTTTTTGTTGGTGTCCTCTCACTTTCTTGAAATTGATACATGTGAAATATCATGTTAGATGATTTTGAAACATTATATTACTGTATATATCTATATAATATATATATATAGTATATTATATATATATTATTATATAGTAATTATATATGTATCATGTTGCTATACATCAATCAATAGTATGCTATATGAATTATCATCATATTGTACATCGTTATACACCGTTTACATTATTGTGTGCCAAAGAAAGATGGGCTTTAAAAACAACTAGCAAACCCCGATGCCGGACATCAGTCGCCTCCCGCTTGATCTCAAACATTGAGCACAGGCTCTTGGTCCATGGCAGTTGCAAGGGTATGATGCTTAAAGAATTCATTGAACTATATTGCATTGAACTGGCGTACTTAATCTTAGATTATCTGAGATTATCTGTCTATCATCTCATCATCTCCAAAAATGACTAGCAATAGCTTGGAATATGTCATAATGTGTCCAAAACTTCTCATGGCATTTAAAACAGCTGGGGCGCTCTGTGTCGTTTCGACGGCCACCGTAACGAGCAAACGAGCGGCAAGTCCAAAGCCAAGGAAACCAGCTTCGATTTTTGAAAATAGGATGCCCAGTGATACCCCCAAACCCCATGGTCTATCTATCTATTATGTATCAATCAATCAAATCAATCAATCAATCTATTCATCCATCGGTGGATCCACCGATCCATCCATCCACATCATTCCACATCTCCATGGCAGTGCTCGGTCTATTGCAACTGGATACGGATACGAGCTGGGTACATTCAATTTCCGGACAAGACATGACAAAACCATTGTTGGAAGCTTTCAGAACATTTCAAGGAATCCGTGGTGCAACTTTGGCACCTTTGTAATGTAGAGCTACTTTGAGCTCCGGGGCATCCCTGGCCCATGTCTGCATGCTAGGAATGGGTCAATTTTTCACCGCTTGAGCTAAGAAAAAAAGGTTTACGCAAGCTTTTTTTGACAAATCTACACAATTGATCTACACAATCTTACATATGTTTGACACATCTATGACAGGTTGGAACCGTTGGGCATTCTACAGAATTTTGACCCAGATCCAGATCTGCCACTAGAAATGTGTCGTCGCACTGCTCCGCAAGCGCCGACGAAGGTCGCCACTCTTGCTCTTGGGCACCATGAAGTCATCCATGGTGAAACTTTGTTCGCCTGGTCAGTTCTATGATCAAACGGGGCAGTGGACCCAAGAAGTTGGTTTCATTCAAGTAATAAACCACCAAAAATAGTGGAAACTAAGCAACAAAAATATATAGTGCAAGTGGCATCGATGATTGCCCGCACTATCTTCGGACAGGCATGCGTCTCCCAAAGATACCAGGTATTCTTTCCCAGAGAGAACTGGTCAATCTGAATTAGAATTCTACTTTTAAGGAGCGGCAGCAGGGGCATAATTGATCAATACTTTGTTCACAAATTTTCGAAACAATCCAAACAAAATATAAAAATGGCACGAACGCACAACCAGCAATTGACAATTCCTAGACCTGTATGGTTGAAAACTGAATATGACCAAATGTGTGGTCCATTCAACCAAACTCTCCGCCCATTGAGCCATGACACCCTTGGCATTTCGACGTCTGGCTTCCACTCCCCAGTCTTTGGCAGCCAAGGCAGAACCAGCAGCAAGCAAACCTGTGGCAACCCAGTCAGGTTCACTATTTCAATGGACTTAACATGGCAGGACCTTCGGTTTTGATGCCATGCGGGGTAAATAAAAACACACATGAGATCCAATTATACCGTTCTATATGATAAAACAGCTCTTATACAAATACCGTACTTCGGGAAACTACATAAATGCAAAGAACCGGCCTCAAGCATTGAAGACAAGCGACTCTGGATTATCATTTCAATCAACAGAGACAACCTTCAACATCATCTTGCCACTCTTGTACTGTTGATGGTAGAGTAATACAATCAAAGCATGTTGCCACTCTTCAACATCTAAAATCCTTGACCAATCATCATAAACGGATTAATAATATTAGATAGACACAATATGCAGTATCCTGTAGTATTACATTCTATCACATTTTAACATAATATTTCATGTAAGATCAACTGCCAGGTTGTTCTGCGATTCATCCGCGCTGCTTTATCCGCACCTCCAATCTTTTGCAACGTCATCCTCAGCGCTTTCACACTGAGGTGTACGGCGTGCGCCGCAGCACGCTGCGCCACATCATCAGGGTGGGATTCAGCTGGAGAGCTTTCCATGTCCGAAGCTGTGCCTGGTTTCTTCGTTTTTGAGACATGGACATGGTAGCATACTCATAGACAATCTTAAAACATCTTAAAACCGTATAAACTATACATTATTACGACTCAATTTCAAAAAGCTTATGGGTATCATAAAACACCATGAACCTATAATATAAGCAATCATTGAACAGTCCTTTGGGATTCACCGTGTTGCATCATGTTATGATACCTGGCAAACTGAATGCAACCTGATATATAGAAATATATAGAATATATATATATATATAGAATATATTAGAATATATATATGATAATATAATATATAATATGTAATATATATAATATATAATAATAATATATATATATATATATACACATACATTATAATTATATATATAATAATTATAATATATATATATATATATTTAAGTTTTCGGAGTTGTGGGTTGACGAGGATTCTCATACAGTAATGGAATGCAAGTCATGCCCACTCAATATCATTGCATAAATGTCTCTGGTTGGTGGCTTCAACCCCCTGAACAATATTTGTCAAGAGGGACCATCATTAAAGGAAAATAATGTAGGTTTGAAACCACCAACTAGTACCTTCCTCTAAACTAACATAGATGTGGAAAACCCACCATTTGCACATAATTTTCCAAATGGGAAACCATGGGTTTCCACATCTTACTACCCTAGGGTATATCATAATGACCATCAGCCGACAGGGCTTGAAGGCTTCCATTCCCGACCTTCTGCAGCATCCCCTTGAAGCATGTTACCTTGCAAACGTGGCGGAGAGTGTGGTGGTAAACCCGATCAGCACCCTTCCCCTTCTGTTTATTCTGTTCACATCAAAATAACCGGGAAAAACACAGGGTTTATATGGGTTTATCCTATCCCCATGTGAGTGGCGGACAAAATTACGTACTACTCGCAATGGACATGGCCAAAGTGGGTGGTCCCCTATCGTTTGTGAAGGTGCCACTGTAGGTCTAGTGAGTCTAGTTGTTGCTGTGAGGTGCTCTTGTCTGCGTTTTCCCATCTGAGGCAGCAAGATTCCAACTGGGATAGTTAGTACTTAGTACATACTGTGGATGGAAGAAATCCTGCACCAGTTGATAGATGGTTTATCCCATTATTTATAGGGTTTCAACCATCCAAGGTGGTGCAGGATTTCTTCCATCCACAGTATGTTAGTACTCAGTACACTATTACAAACGAACCAAAATCTGTGGTCCATGTGAATTACCAGCGCGCACAAGGATTTCACACCAAGCGACAAATACTTTGGGATGAGATCCCCATTTCCGGAGAGTCCCTCTTGGAGCCCTCCAACAGATGGTGAAGTTCGCGATGCAGGGAGTCCTCAAGTCAGCGAAGTCTGGTTGTTTTTTTCTCATAGATCTTGGATCAGGCCCCACTGACCCGAAGTCAGCCAGCAGTTGATTTTTCCTGACTTGGGAAGCCACTTTTGCACATAAAATAATTCATATATATATAATTATATATATACAATATATATATACACAATATATATATATAATTATATATATATACAATATATATATATATACACAATATATATATATATAATATATATATATAAATACCCTATTTTCTGCGAGATTCATCCAAGCCCTGCAGCACCAGCTTGATGGCTCGGACGAAGGTGTGGCATCTTTCAACCACGCTCTTGGGCAGATCCCGCACAATCTTTGCAGCCAACTCCGGGTCACAGCGACTGCCACTGTTCTGCACAGCATTCAGCCAGACGTAGACCTGACAGGTGCAGTGAGCGATAGAAAAAGGGGAGATGCTTAACGATGATGAATGATGGTTAAGGGATGTTAAGGGCAAGTGACCATCTCAGCTTTGCAGCTTGAAGAGCTTGAAGCTCTACCAAAAATCCATCAAAATCCCAGAGAAATCATCAAATCCCAACACCGGAGCATCCCGCACCTCGTCAAAGTGATCCAGCAGTGCGGGCACCGATTCGGCCTGCGTTGCCATGTGGCGAAGCCGCGAAGTGATGAGGTCAACTGGGGCCAGTCACCAGCTGGTTAGACAATTTGAAAGACTGTAGTGATATGTAAAATCACAGGAAGTTGCTCCGACCATCTCCACAATTCATCAGAATTCACCGATTTCAACATATTTCAAGTATCATCACTGGATATATCACACTTCTCTGGCATTGTCTGAAACTAGGTTGCCCCAATAGTTCCGCTTTTTACACCTTCGCAACCAGGATCCCATGGCGACCTTGTAGGCATTCTTCCAGAGTCTCGTCCACACCAAGCCTGGCGGTTTGGTGGGACCTGCTGCGAATGGGGCATCAATAAATGCACGTGGCCATGGCAAAACAAACAAATTGTCAAATTGTGTTAGTTTCATGAGTTTCAGGAAACATTCTCAAAAAAAACTGTCTTCCTGTGAGTTTCATGGACTAAAGTTGAGAAAAGATCAGAAGGGTAGAAACTGATACGCTTGCCATTGCAAAGATGGAGATGCATCACACAGCGAGGGATGCGCAATTCACGTTGTGGCGGAGTTGGGAGATAAGATATGATGCCTCTTGGATGCGAATCAGAAAGTGTATTGGATGTCATCTGGGGTAGTTCATGCATATTTGATCATATTTGCATACTCACTGCGTATTCATCATTGTGTGCATGTCCCTTCATCCTTGGGTGTATCAAGGGAGTTTCGAGGCGCCATTGCTGGCCTTCCTTCTGGATCTCAGAGTCCCAGAAGCGAGCGTCCTCACGCACTGCATCAATCCACAAGATTGGCATAGATTATAATATGATATATGGTAATATATATATATTATATTATAATACCTATATATATATTATATGTAGTATACCCTAAGGCTCCTGGTTACTTGTATTTTAGGTAACTGGCCCTCAGCGACAACATCTTCCGGAACTAGCCTCCCAGCGAGGAACCAGTACCTCATAGGTATGGTTTTGCACCTTATTTGACAAGACCCCACAGCGCGCGTTTTATCCTTTTCTTGAATCAAACCCTAATTTTTGAGGTTTCGCTGCTTGCAGTTTGAGCATGCAGCGTCTCAAAACACGAATTGCCATTCCTGGGCCTTGGGTATGAAAGACAATGGCCTTCAGGTGGCCCATAAAATCCTCCCCTCCATAGTTGTGAAACATTCTCGGATTGTATTGTTCCGTTTTACAATCACAAGAAATATGATCCAGCTGGTGGATCTTTGGAATAGCCAGCCACCTAAGCTTTTTTTGTACACAAGAAACCCAACCAGCCGTGTCATACAACACACAGCACTGTAATCCCAGATCACGAAGTTGTTGGCCCTGCTCTGCACTGAGGTAGCCAGGAAATAATTCCAAAAGCCTTTGCCATTCTGCAAAGCTACACCTCATATCGTGATGACAATTTGAACATTTTATGTGTGTGTGAAAAGCTTCTTTATTTGTATTGTTCCGTTGAGGGTGGTTCCCTGTTAAAACCCCTTAAGACTGGAGGATCATCCCACTTAGTAGCTGGATAGCAAGAAGCTTTAGTGGAGTTCAATTGAAGTATTTGATGGCTTATTCACCAAATAGTTATGATGAATTGCTGATAGGGTGTAATCCTCCAATGATGGTGCTCATTGATCCAGGGGATTGCACTGTTAAAACCCACCAAGAAACACAGCAGCCATTCCAGCAGAAACAAATTGCACCCGTTGTGAGAAATCTTGCTCGCTCTCGCCCGCCACACGTGTAAGCATCACATTTTGGTTGGCACTAAGGGTATCCTGAGTGTCTCATGGGGCCTCAAATAGATAATAATGTTTACACAAAAGAATCCAACAACAATGTCACAAAGAAAAATAATTACTGAGAACCAAATACACATTTACTACCAAATTGATCCAAATTGTTGAAAGAGTCGGCCAAGAATGCCAAGATTACCCGTCCATTGAATGCTTTCGTCAACATTAATGGAAACTGTGGAACTCCTTTTGCATCCTGAAGGTGAAGATTTTTTGTTTTCCATCTGCGTTGAGATGATTGAATCTTGTGAGCAGAGCACCACGCTTTAAACTGATTAAACAAATCATCAAGCGCGTTCGCCAAACAACACCCGTGACGGAGCTGAAGATCCTCTGCTAGTAGAAGCAACCCCTCTGCAAGGATAACATGGAGGAGACCAAGGTTGAGCACGTGCATAATACAATGTCGCCTAAGCAAATGCTGTTGCCGGGGGCTAATTTGCCAATATTAAGTTCCCCAAAGTTGATACTAAAATACAAGTAACCAGGAGCCTTAGGGTGTAGATATAGCCGCAGAGACCCTTCAAAACAAAAAGTATAAATACTTTGGGAAATTAACCACACAGGAAAATACAGGCCCAAGGTGCAACATGCTAACATGAAACCCTACGAGGTGAATCAAGGGAGGCTGCGGATTGGGAAGACATTCTTGTATGAATTCTGCTGTGGTTCGAAGTTGCCAGCCACCAAATTGCGTAAATAGTTGCCCAAACCTCCCAGGGGTTGCCATCACAGAATCCACCATAACAAATTTGGGTATTATTGAATTGTGTAAGGGCCCGTGTTTGCTTTTAAAACTACAATCTCAATACATTAGAGGCACGGCATCACATGATGTGGGTTTGTCTTGAAATTTGGAAAGTATGACCATATGAATAGGGTCGTCTTGATATAACCATATTACCCATAACCATTAATTTGGGGGAATATTATTTTCATATCAAGAAGGTTTTTTCAATCCTGATGCCTGGGAAGACGAGCAGCCTTGCAACGGTGGCAGGTTCGCCCAGTTTTCCAGTAACAATTCCATAAGGAAAAGATTTCAACTAGCCATTTCCAATCACCTTTCACTTGAGTAACTGCAAATTTTATGGCTAGCTTTGTTCCAGCCAGTTTTGTTTCCTTCCGCCCCAGTTCAAATCCAGATTCATCAGCCAGAGCCACTGTAGGGCGGCACCCTTGTAGAGCAATGTTTAAGCTCCATGTTGCCCTCTCCAAGATGGGACGCAACGTCTCCTTACCAGCAGCAGTTGGCCCTACAAACTAGGGACCAAGTAATTATGCAGTATTAATATGAAGTAATTTTATTTTAGAGTTATGGGTCACTAGACAACTAAATTACATACAAACACAGGAAACACAGCCGGTTTCTGATAGCAATGGGACCTTCCTGCACCATGTTCCCCGAGGCAGGGGCACATTGTTGGGAATAAGGGGTGGTTCATAATTGGAAAGCCCAGAATCTTTACCACCAGCTCCCACGAGAATACCAGTTTCAACGATGAAGAACAAAAAATTGGATTTCCACGCAGCGCCTGGTTGGGTTGAAGCTATACTTTTTGTTAGCCGTTTTCAAAACAATGTTCCCTTAATAATCACATTTGGGGGAAGGATGCAAAAACTTTGACAGTTAACCCAGCGTAAGAAACCTTGTTTCCAGACAAGGGGAGATTGCAAAGCTAGGGCAGTGAACTTGTCCAAATATGTGTTGCTAAACTTTGCATCATCGCCGTACAGTGCGATTGGTAATGCACAGTTTTTCCCAGGATGTGAGCGAGCCCATTCCTGCAGTACTGAAAAATGTTGCCAGTATTTCCTTAGTATCCAAAAGCTGGTGGGCACAGATTAGATGCATCACCTAATAAGGGGCCTCAATTATACTCCCAAACAAAATATGATGTTTATTCAAAATGAGGGTCTGAATCTCTTCGAAGGGGACTCTGATATGGTCATTTCTCCACAAATAATCTAAAAGTTCGTGGGGGTCAAACATTCCAAGTTTGCGCATCTCCACATTGTCTCCCCCGGGCTCTGTCCGCACAGCGCATTCACAATATACAATGTCCAAAGGACATGGCATGAACCTGAATAGATCTCTGTTGGCATTGTTGGATTTGATTTTCGCTAGCTTCCGTGTTATAGGATGCACGTTTGATTCACCAGCTTCCTGCACAGGGAACTCCCCCAAAAATACTAATTATTTAAAAATATTGGGGTGAATCAACTTCTCAAAATTCAATGGTAAAGCCTCAAAAAATTGCCCAATACCATGTGGCCTTTACCATAGCTGATGCAGCAGCTGCTGCACTTCTAGCACTCTCACGACCAGTGCCCACATTGCTAAGCCTACAGGGGACTCAAACATTTAGTGAAAGAATAAACAAAAAATATTGTGCTTTTTTTCCTACAATGCCCTTAGATCCCATCAGCCATGGCACAGGTGAGCTGCATAGTCAACTGGTTTCGCTGCGCTCGGCTTCTCAGAACCTGCGTGGGTTTTGGATGTCGATATGGTGCTTAAACTACGAGTATTACTATTAAATGATATCCACCTGGTTGGTGAGCCTAGCTCTGTTGGTCACCAATTGGAGAAATTTCACTGCTAGCACTTAGATGTGAGGTAGATAGGCCGAAATGAAAAAACAAAGCAGCTATTTTCTCCGCTTGCTGTCAGCATGTGGAGGCACACGCAAACCATCAGGTTCTGATACGACATGTGACCAGGGTTCCCCTGAGCCCATTGGAATAGTTGCCCAAGGATATCTATCTGGTCCAGAGCCGCTTTCAAGATATGTATTGTGATCCATTATTAGATCAATTGCAACCATGTGGTGTTGCGCAATGGCCTCCAAACCCCCAAAAAATATGGTCATGTTTTGAAACCTGTAACATGGGAAAGCCGATGCACACACCATCCATTGGCGCGTACCCCAAAAAAGTTGGCAAGCAAAAGCTGCACTTTCACTTAAGCTCCTGCTTTTGCAGTTTTAGCTTTGGCCTTGGCCTTCGCCTTTGAAAACAAACGCTTCACAGTGTCAACCACCTTTTTCACTGACTTCAGCTCGGCATCCAAAGCCTGGTGGGCAAGGTGGTTTCTGGATAGTCAATACCACCAAAAAAATAAAAAACACACATTGTTGGATTACAGATATTTCATGGATGAAACATTCAGATTTTATTTTGCAATCATGATGGATTTCCACAATAATAAGATTGTCCCGATGTTGGCGCTCATTCAGCCGGGTTGCATCGAAAGTTGGTACGATGTCCTGCTTCTTGACGAGGTTCTGGACTGCAGTGGCCTTCTGCTTGTCGAGCGACTTCGAAGAGGCCTGAAGATCTCGCATCAAAGCTTCCTTGAAGTGTTCACTCCTGGGCGGAGAATGAAGAGACCTAGCGACTTGATGATCAGATAATGTGGGACCATAGTGGGACTGATGGCTCAAGTTTTTTTATTTTTTGGGCAAGGCACACCACAGTAACTGGCGCTACGTGCAGCTTCACTTCCATTTCCTTCAAGTCGGTCAAGAGCTTGTGGGCCGTATTGTTGGCCTCAATTCCCAAACATATAGATAGATAGATATATAGATAGATAGATAGATAAATAGATAGATAGATAGACAGATAGATAGATAGATATAGATAGATATAGATAGGTATAGATAGATATAGATCGATATAGATAGATAAAGATAGATGTAGATAGATAGAGAGAGATAGATATAGAAATAAATAGAAATAGATAGATAGAGATAGAAATATATAGATATAGATAAATATAGTTAGATATAAATAGATATAGACATAGATATATATATATATAGGTAGATATGTATATATAAAGATAGATAGATATTTATAAAGGCCTATATGTATTTATTATTATATATATTAAATTATCAAATTATTTTTATATGTATGCATATTAGATATACATCTTATCGGTAACCCCAACCTAGTGAATCCCACATGATGGCAGGAAACTTGTGACAGCTTCTGCTCAGGCGTCTTCTCCTTCGGAGCAGCAGCATTGGTGGGAGTCTTGATGCGACGCGTTGGCATACCTGGTCCAACATCAGCATCCTCCATGGCTGTATTCCTTGGCAAGGGGCTGAATGGTATTAACATTAGGATGAAAAAAATGGGGTTCTAAAATATCTGAAATGTTGCTAACAAGAATAACTATTGGGGCTTAGGTTCAAAGCATCATGCCAATCCTCCTCATCAACATCAGCATCTCGTTGGAGAGTAGTGGACGTCTTGAGGTTCGTCTTTTTGGCTTCACTGTGGGACACAAAAACTTTATATCTCCACAATTCCTCACGATCTGGGAAATCAGGATGCCTCAGATTAAGAGAGCAAACGGTGTTGGAAAATTCCCAGTTGTCTCAACATACAGTGTGTGAACATGTTTTATACTAGCCAGAAGCGATGAGATACGGTTTAATGTACTTGTTCTTCATCTTGGATGGCAATCTGTTCTCGGCATCCTTGTGCCTGCTGATGAGGTCATCTGCCAATTCTTCTGTCCCAAGCTCCCGGATCAGGCCTGACCTGGGAAGGAACTGGTAGAGCTCCTGGTGCTCAGATTCATGGCTTTTGGTTGCAGTGACAACCAACTGGCACTTGTTCCAAACGCCACGGCATGACAGGAACTGCATGTACAAGTCGTGCATCTTGTTGTTCTTCCCATCTTTGCCTAGCCGGCATGAGGTACAGTAGTAGAGATACGATTGGGCAACCTTGAATATATCAGATATTATAAATATAATCAGGCCCATGTAGTTTACTATAATATATTTAGGAGGTGCTGGAACTCTCAATGTCTAGTTGCTGGTTTCTGCTTCGATCTTCTTCTGGGCGATTTCTTCAGGAACTGGGTTCTTGGTACCTCGGCTGTTCCCCACTGTGATGAAAACACCAAGCAAGTAACCAACCGAGATTCACAAAAGGCATCTTCAACATTTTTTTGAATAGTTATTAGCCATGATACTCCTGATGCTTCTGTAGAAACGCATGTACAATGCTGGTGGGCTCAGGGGATTCCCATGCTTGTCCAGCCGCCACTTATCCCCGGTCCCATTCTCCACATCCTCTGCAGGTTCAGCCCCTTCCTGCTGGTCGACTTCTTGGCCATCAGTGTTGGGGGTCTCAGGCGTTTCACCGGCCTCACTTGCGGCAGATGCCACACTGACCCAGGAAGGCATGCGATTTGCCAGGGTTGACCTGATATCAGGACTGGTGGTCTCCTCCATGTCCGATGGTGATGGGACACGTGGGCTGTGAGCATCCCCACTGCCATAATCCCAAGTGGATTTTCTATCCACAACCCAACTTTGGGGGCCCCAACAGTAGACATCTCTGTTCTTCCATGAATCATAATACCAAGTGGGTCCACCATAGCAATCCCAGTTGGACCACCAGCTTTCACCCCTGGACCCAAAGTAGTCACGTTGGCTGTCGTACCAGGGTTCTTCCTCTGTTTCCCACCCGAGTTGTTTTGGTTCAACAGGGCTGGTAGCCAAAGAGGTATCAGCGGTGGAAATGGTATCAGGCGGAGTGGCTGTGACTGCGTGTTCCTTGACAGGGGGTGTCGTCAAGTGCATAGCGCTGCTTGTGTCCCTGCCAGGTGCTTTGGGGGTGTCAGGCAAACTTGACTCCAAGCTCTCCTTGGAAATTGTTTTCGGTGGTGGAGGTTTGATTGACAACCCTGGGGGTGCTTTTGGTGGGATCTGCGGTGCCTTTGCTGCCACTGCTGGTGCACATGCTGCTGCCGATTCCAACCGCTTGTTCTTTGCTTTCTGCAGGACATCTTTGACCCTATCAAAAGCAGAAGATGCCTTAGCAGGTGTGCTTGAGGTCACAGCAGGGGTGGGAGGCGCTGCTTTGACTGGTGCGATTGCAGGGCTTGGGGGCGCTGCTGGGGAAGCTTTCACCGGTGTCACGGTTGGAGAGGCTACTGAAGAAGCTTTTGCTGGGGGTGGGGCTGTAATTCTACCTGGAGACTTTCCCCTCACCCGCACAGAAGGCATTGCCTTTGACTCACAAACAGCCTTGGGTGGTGAACTGCTAGGTTCCGGTGTCACGCCAGGTTTGGCCTTGACACGAACTGGCTCATCAGTAGTGACATCAGTGTCGTTCTTCCTCTTACTCTTTGCTACTCTGGCTTTGGCTAGGTAGTCTTGTGCCGCATTTGGATTGGCTAATGCCTGTGGAGGTGGTTGTGCTGCAACCTTCTTTGGCCTTCCCATGGCTCCTGGTATGTTTTGAAATGGCATCAACTTGAAAAAAATATAGCAAATTTGGAATTCACGGTTCCAATTTGAATTTAACGGTTCCAGGCCTTTTTTAACGGTTCCAGCCCTAAATTTAACGGTTCCAATGGGAAATTTAACGGTTCCAAATCGAGCACCCTGAAAACACCCTGAAACTCCTGGATCAAAACGATCTCCACCAAGGGCAACTTGAGCCTGCAAACACCTTTGGTTCATTGGACATGGGAAACAGGATGCCAATTGGAACCATGATGATTCATGACGATTACACAGAACATCAAAGAACCATCATGTCATGCTGCATAGGCACTTGAGAAAGCAGTTCAATATTTTCCAGATCCCCGCTATGTGATTGCACCACATTGTTTGAGGTGACACTCCAAGACTGTCAGCCCGAATGTTCCCCAAAATGGGTGATTTAATTAATGTGGTCAACAGGCCTAACAACCAGCCACATTTGAATTTGAAACCACATATTGTTGAGAAAACTAGCCCTGCTTCCTTTTGATGCAGGGGGCGTTCAAATGCTTGAAATAAATATCAACTTCATGTGCTGCCAGTGGTTCAATGCGCAGCGGCAACGTGTCCCGAGGCTTGAAGGCGCCCAGTGCGATCTCACTCTTAAGGAAGTCCAGCACAGGAGCCTGGTTGGGTCCAAGCTGTGGGTGTGAAATGAATATTACCTTCATTACAAAGACGATCCAATCTGTAAGTTTTTATTTGCTCTACTTGCATCAAAGAAGCAAGGTCAGCATCGTCCCATAGGTCAGGGCGTGCCTTGGGTGACATAAAGCCAAGGCAGATCTAATAAGTCATGTTGGCTGTTAATATATTTATGATAATTAATTACCAAGCTACAAATGCATGCGGGCCATGGGATCGATATTCTGCATCTGGCAAAGGAGAAGTCATTTTGGGATCCTGAGTAAGCGCTAGCTCTCGGTGTGGCTATATGGGGCTGCAAGAATATTTATATTTAAAATGTTGGTATATACGATGTCCATATGGATTCGAATCTATATTGCATGTTTAATCCAAGTTTCCAAGCAATATAGTTTGTGGTGATTGATAACCCGGTCGCAAAAACGAGTAGGATAGGTTTGGGTCATCTTCAAGCCCGGTCCTCCAGACCTGGGCAGCGGCATGAATAAATATGGTATTGGATCGGGGTTGAACAAGTAAATTCTGATATTTATGAAATCCATTTGCTGAAATCAAAATTGTTAAGGGTGCAATTGGATATAGCCTAGCTACACGTTCGCCTTCTTGCCATTCCTCTTGGTGATTTTGGTATTTCCCGCAGAATTCCAATTGTGCCTCTCCCGGTCACGATCAGTAACCCTTGCCGCCACGTTGAACATAGGAATCCATACCCTGAGTGGGACACGGGCAGAATTTAATATTCGGTTTCAATCTCTGCAATAAAATGGTTTTATTTTGTTATGGGCCAAGTAGCGATGATCCAAAAATCACCGTTCTCTTTAACGAACGATGTCCAAGAAGTCCCATCCAACTCAGATGCCAGCAAACAATATTGATCAAAATATAGAAGAAAGAATCAAACGTTCTACACATGAATCAGGTCACCCCATGCATGATACCCTGTGACATCAGGCCAGCTAAGAGCAAACGAGGGGCAACTTCTGGATCAAGGCCGCTGGGAAACCCCGGAGATAGATGTTGGCATTCATCACCGTTTCAAGGTATGGCAGAAACAGTGCCACAGTTGAGGATGGTTGCTCCCCACACCAAAAGACTTCTCTGACCAGGCATAGAATTGCTATGAGACTGAATCTGCATGCCAGCATGTTGGCAATCTTGACACAGTCATGAGCCATAGACCCTCTAGGGTTCTTACGTGTTTTCTTGCTGGTTCCACGACTAATCCATACGTGCATACCGCACGGCAATCCTGACCATAGAAGTCCCCCCCGCACAATGCGGAGCACATATTGCAGGCATACCATCCATCCCAACCTCAAGACGGGGCCCAATGGGCGGAGGATTTAATAATATGTTCCCTTGTAGGTTTCAAAAAATTGAGTGAAATCCACATTCAAATGACCAGCAAATTGCACAGTTGTTTTAAAATCATTGAGCTCAGAACACTGTAGTCAAATCCATATTATGCTCATCTAGGTCCACGTCGTACTTGGTAGCTGTCATTCCCCGACGACCTTATTTCAATCAAGATACCGGCTTCAAATATTGTTTTCAAATACCATTCCGTGGGCCACCTATTCCCCAAAGTGAAATAGTAATCTGATGCATCATACGACATAAATTTAAATTTTGGTTTGCTTTGGGACTAGTTGCCCCACAGATATTAACTATCTCCACCAGCAGTTCATCTGATAAGACTTCTACGCGCTGCTCGGTGGATGCCACCTGTTCCACAAAACAGGTCGAAGACCGTCACATCCTGAGCGAGGATCAGGACTTATGGGCTATAACTCAAGATGTGGGGGCGAATGCAAAAACTATAGAGTATTTATATATATTTAAATATGATTGAATTTAACCAAGCTTCTCTTTTGAATCTCCTGCTGGAAGTGCTTACAACGTAGTCCAGGCTATGTACCCTGAAGCCAGCACATGTTGAAAGAAGTTGGAAAATTGAAAAACTTAATCAACAACGATCTGCATAGAATTCCATTCATCTTTATTTGCAACCAGAGAACAGAATTGGGCTGGCCCCCAGTGCAAGTAGGAGGGCTACTTCCACCGGTGTCAAGGGTTGAAACACCATGCCAGGCCACAACGTGTCAGGGAGGTGTTGGGGCTGTCTAGGCTGTCTCACCACTAGGTAGCCGAAATACCAGCAATCAGATCATAGAGGAATAATTAATCTGATGAATTTGTCAATACCAAATTCAGAATAACTTTTGAACTCATCAGCCATGTTTTTTTTTAGCCGTCATGATTTTTGTAACACACCCGATGCACATCAGCATGAATGGCCATCCACACACATATATTTGGTGGTGTGGAGAAATCGGACCAATTCAGGCCATGTGTTTCACCCAAGACCCATGTTGCTCCTGACATAGGCTACGATTTCACTGCACCAAAAGCACCTGTGAATCACTCGACCCATAAGCACCTATAATTAACAGGGTGAACCAATAACCAGAAGAGAATCGGGAACTAGAAAAAACCTTGGGATTTTTGTGGATTTTTGGTGATCATTAATGGTGCACGGCAGTGTTCAGCCAGGAGCATGGAATCAACACCTCAGCTGCTCGAGCTCCTTAGGAGCCAGCGTTGGGACCCTCAGAGCCAGGATTGGCAAGCAGGAACGATTTCTGTTGAAGCTTGACTCGGGCATCGCAGAAGGCAGCGCAAGATTCCGTGAAGCCCATTCCGCCTTCAAGGTCATTGGCCTCCATCAAAATAAATCAACAAGTTTAATCTAAAATTCAAGACAGGCTGATTTTTGAATGCGACATATAACTGTACTTCTCTAAATGTTTATTCTACTTTTCTATATTAATCACTGTATGCACATATCACATCCAGGACAGCCCCACCAGCTTGTTGCACACTTGCACGATCTCGAACATCTTGATATTTGGCATATCGGCACTGTTGATGAAGCCAACCTGCGGAAGTCGAGAAAAATAATAATTTCTCAGTTTTGTGCTTCACATTGGATTCTGATAAGTAGGCACCTCCTTTTTCTTCATCCCGGGCATAGCCTTCATCTCCACACCCACATTCCCAGTGGTCCAGTATGGAGTCACCTGCATGGATGTCATGACAACATGTAATATTATCCTGTGTAATCACCTGAAGGCCTTGTAGTGCTGCAGGGAAGGAATGGTTGCCTTGATGCGCTCCTCTTCTTCGGCATCTGCCAGTGGCGGAATGGATGACCATGCATGTATCCCAACAAATCAGAACAGCATCGAACATATTTATATAACTAACGGGAAAAAAACTGCTGAATATGTCACAACACTTTGGTGTGCCTATGACATGTGCTTTCTTCTGCTTTCGGGCCCGGGGCTTCTGAGAAGGTTCATCATGTCCATCCAACTTGTTATCCTCTACTGACTCGGGCGTCCTTTTGCAACCTGACTTGTTTTCATGTTTCTGCTTCTTGGCCACAGAACTGGATGCTGCCGATGGTTCCTTCGGCTCAAGTTCTTCCTTTGGACGTTTTGTCCCACCCCTGCCACGGCCACGGCCGCGGCCCTTCCCGCGTCCACGACCGCTTGGTTCTTCACCCTTCTCCTGATGATCTTTGCGTGCTCGACTTCGCCTGCAGCACAACAACTTAAGCTCACTTGATTACAGTAAATACTTTGCTATTTTGAGGGTTGTGGTATGAACATAAAATTGGGCCTAGTGACAATTTCGCTTGTTCAGCCAGAAGGTCATGTGAATGCTGACTGAGATCGATTTCATCCAGTGTTAGGCCAGCTAAGACTTCATGCAGATCAGGCGGATCAGACACCAATGGGCTCCTGTCCTCATCAAGACAATGAATCACCAAAAAATATTGACTCAGTTTGTTAAATACTCGAGTATCCATAAACTAGGCTGGTTTCACGAAGACCGTATTTGGCAAGTATCAGCTTCGCATGGCCTAGGCTTGGGAGACACCTTGTCCTGCACAGGCGAAAGGCCGGGTAGGGGTATCAAAGCTGTGAGGAGGAGGTAGCTGCCAAATAGTTTAAGTTATCCAGCCTTTGTTTCCTCACCAGGGGAAGTACCATTTTCTGCTTCCTCAGCCTGAGAATCATGAAAAACAAAATTGGCTAGGTATTGGATGGTGGATGTACTTAAGAAGTGTTTGTAACACGCCTTCTCCAGGGCATCCTCAAGTGGAGGCTCCACAGCCTGGGAATCATGAAAAACATAGCTGGCTAGATCTTGGTTGGTGGATGAACTTGGGAAGTATTTATAACACGCCTTCTCCAGGGCATCATCAAATGCAGGCTCCACAGCCTGGGAATCATGAAAAACATAGCTGGCTAGGTCTTGGTTGGTGGATGAACTTGGGAAGTGCTTACAACAGGCCTCCTGCTGGGTATCCTCAAGTGCGGACTCCACAGCCTGGGAATCATGAAAAATATACAGTTGACTAGGTCTTGGTTGGTGGATGAACTTGGGAAGTACTTACAACACGCCTCCTGCAGGGCATCCTCAAGTGCGGACTCCACGTGTACCTTGAAGAGATTGTGGGACCACGGCTTCAATCCATGATGAAATAAATATTAGAAAACATAAAAGAGCATTTTCAATGCATGTATTTTCTTAACATGACCCGATCTAGCCAAAAAATTCCCACCTCGCCAGGGCAACCTGCACCAGCTTCGGATGCAGCATCGGCCTGTACAAGGACTACTGTGGCTGAAGGGGTACGCTGAAACTATTCTCAAATAATTAATAGATGCTGTTGCTCATAAAAATAAAATCCTATATGTGCGAAGTTGTGCAGCAGCCTCCACCAAGGGATTCGCAGACGATGGCTCTTCGATGCTTGGGGTCACCTGACCATATCAATATCATGAATAACCGCTAGACTGATTAAATGAATATTCAAACCATGCTGGGCACACATCGCATGTAGGCATGGAAGAAAGGTCCCCATCAGCTTCGGACATTTCAGACCAATCCTGCAACGCACATGAATATACAGATACTATGTCATCGTATACACCTCCATTCCTGAAAGAAATTGTCAACACAAATTTAAATAGATAACACCCAGAAACGGTCCTGCTTGGTTGTCCACCTTTTCAATGATGACTTTGGAACATCGGGGTTGGGCGGCCACATGGGTAAAGTAGGCATGTTGTCAATTTCGGACCCTGCTGTACCACCCTCCCCAGAAGCCAATGCATCGGCCACAGCCATAGGGTCAGAACAACCAGGGTCAAGAGACTCAGCGACCTCATGCGCGTTGCCTGCATCAGCAGAAACCTCATGCGTACTGCTTGCATCAGCACTTGTCATTGCGACCTCATTAGCGCTGCCTGCATCAGCAGAAACCTCATGCGTACTGCTCGCATCAGCACTTTCCCCAGCCACAGCTGCCCCACTTGTGGTATCTCCATCTCCAGAAGCGTCACCTGAAAGCACATGTAGTTCCATGAGACCGGTCACTATTTGGCTAGGTATGTACATGCACACATGAAAATAAAATATTTTGCCACACTGAAGGCCTGCGTTCGTTTGATCATCCTGTAGATACATTTCATTCAAGATGTCCTTGATCAGCTGCACCGCCTCTGACCTTATTACAAGTTTACTAGGCAAAACAAATACACAATAACCACATGTAGCAACACAAGGTGATAAAATGTCAGGTTGAAACATTTCAGACTTGGTACTTTGATCGGTAGGGTGTTTTCCGCCACAATCTCACAACATAAGTTGCATGAAGGCGTAGCACTGCAGCCTGATAGTCAGCCCAGCTGTCAACATCCTTTTTCAACGAGTCTGTTGGCCATAGCGCGTGAAGATCAGAGACGTAGATGAAAGCTGCCTCCCAAGAGAGGTCGCATTATAGTCGTATTATATTAAATAATTAGCAGAAAATTGTGTGGAAGTGCCAGGTGATTATAAGTTAACGAGAATCTGATGGCCCCACCTTGAACTTCGAACCATTTGGGAACTTAATCCCAAGATTCTTCAGTTGGGTCCACCGTTGCAGTCGAAACAAAGTTATGTTGTGGGTCTGCACGGATTTCCTTCAAGCCAAGTGTGTTCGCCCAGTCCGTCATCAAGGCTATCAAGAAGCCAAGCCTCAGATGATCACTTAAATAAGATCAATCTATATTTTTTGTACCTGCAGTCTGACTGACCCCTAACATGGCTGACCCTGAGCTATATCAATCTATAAGATCAATCTATATATGTTTTTTACCTGCAGTCTGACTGACCCCTAACATGGCTGACCCTGAGCTATTAATATGATTACAAGAAACTCCTCATCGTGTTGCCCTGCTTCCCCCATTGCACTGGCTCCAGGAGAAAACGATGAGAGCTAAAGAGCTAGCAGCAAACGGCTCTGGTAAAAAAGCTGTGGATGCATATATGGTCATGCGGTGCATGCTCAGCTAGGCAAGTCAGGGGAGGCACCTGAAGATAATTCACGATGGCGCCATGCAGCAGCAGCCCGTTTGAGGGACATCTTTTGGGCCCAAAAACTTCAGATTCCCATGATTATGTTTGATTATAGTGCTTTCATCCTGAACTATTTGAATTTACTTGATTAACATCCATCCAATCTTCTTGATGGCTTTCAACTAGATACCTGGTTCCAGGAACCAACTCTGGTAACCTCTAAGGAAGGTAACTGACCCGGTGACTTGAAATAGTGGGAACTGGATGCATAGGGATATATAATGAATTGGTTTAAAATCTACAGGCAACCCTCGTTCTTACCACCAAATATCGCGTCTTCCTGCAGATTTTCCCCTCAAACCAACTCTGGGACAATAGGTCAAAGTGACAACAGGAGTACCAATATATACGCTAATAATCACTGGACATAGCAGTAACTCGATATTAATCTGATTGATGATCACAGATGTGATATTCATGGTTAATAGTTCGTTCATTGAAAATCTGCAATCATACTACTGTCCATGGTTATCTGTTAGTAGTTATAGTAATTATAAGAATGTCACTGGATTGGTTAAAGAAAAAAACTTCACCGGAAACCATGGGTTTTCCCCATGAAATATAGGGGTTTCCATGGGTTTTCCGTCCATTTTCCCAAGCCATTGAGCCCTCGTCCTTGATGTCCCGCTGCAAGGTGTCCAGTTGCAGCTCCCTGATGCCCTGCACCTAGCGCTCAACGGCAGCACGACAGGGGTCAGGATGGTCAGGTCCTCCATGTTTCGTGCGGCCGTGCAACGTGGAAGATTTTTTTGGGGACCCGATGTTCAGCTGAAAAGAAAAAGCAGCAAACATCAGCAACACATGGCAGTGTGTCAAAACCCTGTACCCCTGGTGAACATCAAAATAGCTGGTAAATGGATGTTCATTCCCCTAAAAATGGTATTAATAGGTATTGATCCATAGCCACATAGCAACACCATTGGACTTTTCCAGTGCTTTTCAGTGCACGTCTGGATCTGGAGGGTGAAAAGGGATTCTCTGATCGTAGGAGAGACACATGGAGTGATCCGATGGCCGAACTAGACGTCGCTTCAAGAATAAGTAGCGAACTCCACTTTGTCTGATCTACCCTCAAAGAGATTCTCACAAACCCATTTTTTTCAGTCTCTTGTGTTTTCTGCTTCCTTCTCAATCAAGTTAAAACCGATGTTGCCACATTGTGTTGGCCAACTACTGTCATTCTTAGCGATTTGCACTCCTCTTGTGTCTCTCACGGAGATGCTGACGCGGGAGGGAAACAGCCCCCCCTTGTCAGCAAAAAGTCTTGTCCTCGCCTTTTAGGTGATGACAGTTGGGGCATCACCTCGGCAACAAAGCCATGACGAGTGGTGTTTGAACTCCATTGCAGGGACCAAACCTGTTTGAAGCTTCAAATCAAAGCAGCATCTGCATGGAAAGTGCTTTGTGTGTTTCGAAAGCAAGAAATTGAATGCTTCAGTGGATTGATTTCAGGGGAAATAGTGCCAAGAAAACATGAAACCACTGAAACCACACGATATTTTCTAGGTTTTTGTCCACAAATATAGTCCCCCAGCTGGGTCCCCAACGTCCCGTGTAACTAGAAAGCTTCGAAAGCTCCAAAGCGATGGCCGCCAAAGGTTTAACGACCTGATACAGTTGGACCAACAGTGGAAAACATGGGGAAAAATGAGGAAATTATGAGATCCTCACGGGAAAGAGCATGGAATTTCGTCCTTTTCGGGCATTTTATGGTGCGTTTTTGGGTGTTTCAGACTCTTGACCGATCCAAATTTTGGTGTTTTTGTTTGCCTTTGTCATTTTTGAACTATCCTGATAGCGGGGTACCCAACGACTTGGCCCATATCCATTTAAAATCATTTATAAATAGATATATATATATATATACTTACAGTAAGTACTATATCAAATACAGAAATGGTGGACAACGTCTTTTTCCAATCGGTTTTTGGTTTCACGTAGCTGCAACACTATGTCAAAATGAAAAAATAAATCAAAAAAGAACACTTTATCCATCCTATGATGAACAGGTACATATGCAAGGCTTTGATGTGACGCTGAAGGCCAGCATTCATCCCACTAGAAATGGTGATACAGCGATACCCCATAAGGTGATACAACAAGCCAAGAGAGGGTTGTCCATATAGAAACACAGGAACTGAACTGGAAAGTCTGAAGGAACCAATCTGACACCATTTTTTCACGGGTTTTTCCAAAAAGTCAACCATCATTTGTGTGCATCATGGATCTTGAATGGATAGAAGTAGCTGCTCAGCTCTAGATGAAGGAGGCCCAAAGTCACACCTTCTGAATCCTGGAGGTCCAGTATTTTGAAACCACGAAAGTAATTGAGAATTTAAACCGGAAATCCTTGGGGCCCAAAAAATCTTGAATCCAACAGGAAATTCGATATTTTCAGACATTTTTTAGTGGCAACTTCAGATTTTTCTCTACAAATTTCCGCAGATTTTCCGTGGAAGCTCTTCATCTCCTTAGCCTCCGACTTCGAATTGGTGTTGCGTGAGGTCGCCTGTGGGTGGCTCGTACTTCTCCAGGTACAAGCGCACCGTCGCACCTGGGGCAATCTTGGCGCCAACGTCCTCCAAGTGGAAGACCACCATGTTTTTTTTATTGAATAAACATGTGAAATGGATTGAAATGGAGGATATATGTGGATATTGGTGAATCTTCCACTTGTATCCACTTTTATGTTAGTTGCCCAGAGGATTGGAAACTGCTGTTCATTTTGGGTCTCTGCCAAGTGGGTCGCCCCGCCTGCCACACCAGTGCCGGACAATCGAAAGATGATCCGCGAGTTGTCTTCAAAAATGAAGCGTAGGCCCTGCTTCTTCGAAATGCTGCCATCAACTGGGTCGACATATTCAAACATGTCCTGAGCCCATGAGCAATTGCCAAAGGGTATCTGGAAACTGGAAAACCGGCTATATTCTTTCCAACTCGTCTGCCCATCTAGTCGAGCATACTCTTCAACATTAAATGGGCAGAGACATTGGAACTTGAAAGCACCTAACAACTCACCAAACAACTGCAGAATGTTCTTCGCTTGGCGTCGTTGATCTTGATCTTCAAACCACCTTGGAACTCCTTGCCCACCAGCTGACCGACCTGCGCTTCCATGGCAGCAAACATCTCCTCAAGGCACAGAAAACCGCAAACTGAAAGGTGGTCTCACAGTTCTAATCCTTCAACCGACCTGTCGGTGGGTTGATTTCAGGGAAAAATCTACAGCCATGTTTCGTCAAGTTGTTTTTCCGATCAAATATATGGGGGATTCCACTAAAAATATCTAAAAATGTGGGCTTCATCATTGCTCAACCTGGAACAGTTCCAAATGGCTTTGACCTGGTATCCGATTCCAAGAAGATGCTGGTAATAGAAATCAGATCCTGGTGGTGACTACAAGGGATAGAAATGGGTAGAATATCTTGAAAAAGTCAAAATAGATTGAAATAGACTAATTACTTGCGAATACTACAAGCAAGTCTTATATGCGCACTTTGAGCGGCCCGGGAAAAAAAAAAACATCATCACATCATCGCCAAAGTTTGCCCAAAAAATTCACAGACCTTCAATCCACCGATTCACCAATTATGGTGTGATGCACTTCCGCTCCTCTGCTTTGGCTTTGTCAACTCCTTCAGGGGTTGGTAACTGTCCCATTTTGGGTATATTGGACATCACCTGAAAAAGTAGCCATGGCATTGACCATATACCTACCTTATATTGGGTGATGTGACCCATGGGGACATCAGTCATGACCCATGTCCTTCATAGTCGTATCGAGCATAGTAGTTGCGACCATACTCCTTCCAGTGAGCATTGGCAACATCCTCCAAGGGAGCATTCCAGTGATCCCAGGAGAAGGCAGGAGATCAAGTTGCATCAGGGGACGACTTAAAGTCGCCATCAGTAGCATACATTGGCAGTAGAAGATCTTTGTTTAATGATTTTTTTTGCAAAAAAATCATCTTGTTTCTCTGCACCTTTCAAGCCCATTAGATAAAAGCTCTGGCACCGCAGCTTTTGCATTACGCACAAAACTTGGAAACAAGCAGGTCATTCAAATCTTCCTACTTGGTCCTGGGTCATTTCTCTCTGCACCCCTGAAGTTCACTATCGGCCAGGTTGGATGATTCGAGCGAGTTGCTGCCAAGCTTCTCCCGTGTTGGGAGGTAGTCTGTTTGTATCTGTTTGTACTATCCACAATTCCAATGGATCATCATGTTTCCAAGAAGCCATCTACAATCTCCCAAAGTAACATAGATCCGGAAAATTGCCAATTCTCAAGAGACAGTAATGTTAGTAAAGCATGGTCCGCTTGTTCATTAGACATCATTCAACGATGTGTGATGATTTACTCATGTACATGGTGATTTAAATCAGTATCTATATAAATCTAAATAACATCAAAACATATATTAATATATTAAAATAAAACTAAATATCTATGTCAGAAGTACCATGAGACTAAGCAAAGTCTCTCCGAAACAGCACGGGTCCAGTGAGTCTGTTGTGTTCACACCTGTCACTGGAGGATACCATCATTTTCATACCCCCCAAACGGCTATTTTTTGAGGCCTAATACAATTAATTATTTAATGATCAATATATTATTAAGATTTATTGATAAATGATGTAAGAGGCGAAACAAATACCAACCGATTTTGGTATCCAGTTTCCAGCTCGTCACGAGTCGGCGTTGACATTTGGGTGTTTTTTTTTAAATTAAATAAATGTTTTATATTGCTTTATGACATTGCGTAGCACTAGTCTTCCCCCTAACATCCCTAACCATGTGGCGGGTCTATGATCGTTGGGTGCCGAGATCCTCTACGCTCACCAATTTTCCAGCCGCTTCCGTCTTCTTCGCCAAGATTTGAAGCCACGCCATCACGGCCCACATACCGTCCTCCGGAGGAGCGAGCGATCAACGTGGCGTCAGTGATCTGGGTCAATGGGCTGGTTAGCCACCAAAATGGCTAGTTGAATGAATCTATATAGTTGAAAAATGTTGAAAAGGTCTTGTACAATGATGATAATATAAATGATAACGATGATAAGCCACCGGATTTAGGGGTACCTTATGGTATCCTATTTTTCAGACGGAACCCATTGTCGTGGATCAAGAATAGGGAATGGACCCACACATGTTCATCATTTTTGGTTTTGAACAATTAATCTTCAATACTCCGATTTGCGGCCGTTTTGAGCCAATCCCATTTTGTGGTGATTGCTCATCGGAGTGGCTGGTTTTTTCCGCCCCAAGACTTGCCAGACAAACATGCTGCGCTCTGCAGTCCTTTTCGCGCACATGGTCTGCGCCAGTACCGAAGGATTCTTCGCCGCAAATGAAGGGAGTGTAGGTCTCCTGCCGGAAAGAAATTGTCAGCAGCTGTGGTCAGTACATATCAGTACACCGCTTGTGTTTTATTGCTGCGCCGCGTTGATTGTGGCAACGTCAGCAATGCCCTTTGACATCAGGGCAATTGCAGTCATCAGTCATACACACCGTTGAAGAAATAATCAGGGCCTGTTGATATAGTAGGTTTAATATATCATAAATATTAGTAGGTTTAATATATTATATAATATTATATCATAGATTATCATGGCTTTATTCCATCATAGTCATAGTCATATTTATCATTCATCCAGTTCTACTACAACTGGGTGCTTTGACAAAGTGATGCAGGGGCCCTTTATCCGCTCCTTGCCGGGGAAATAGCTGGTGCCACTGTCCATCAGATTCCCAAAGAATTTCCAGCCCGTGGGAACTTCGAAGCATGGAATGTTTTTCCTGAGCCAGCTGGGCATGATGTGAATCGGACTGGAGGCATGGCATAGCTGGAAAGTAGCTGTGCTGCGCAGAAACTATGCCCTAGGCTGGCACCTAGAACCAGCCCCCAGTAACTTTCCTAAGTGAAGGTGCAGAAAGTCCGAGGATCTTTTTGGCCACCAAATCCAATGCAGCTGAGGTTGGCATTGATCTGGCACATCCCTTCAAACCACTTTTGAACCTAAGACACACACAGCTGGCAGCTGGCATGATGACTTGAATGATCTAGCTGAGGAATCCTAGAGCTAGAGCTGAATGGTGCCATCGTCTTGCTAGGGTCCATCATGGTGTAACTCTTATGACGGCAACCATGGGTGATTTTTTATGTTTTTTTCTGATTTCTCAGGCTGATGCAGGTCCAAAGGCAAAAACCATCAAAAACCCACATGCTTTTTCATGGATCTCAGAGCTTGCATCCTCTCTTCATCCTTTTGTTCAATTGGGCCTCAATCGTTGTTTCATTCCTGCCGTACCTCTGCTCCACCGCCAAGTTGCTGCGGGATGAGGTCGGCATTTGCCACGATCATCGCCAGAGAATCACTGGGCGACACGAAGAACTGCGCGCCACAAATCATGTTGCGATCTGCATCCCCGTCCGCTGCCGCACCGAAGCAGGGGATGGCTTTGCCGGTCTCGACCTTGTTACCCTCCTGAATTAACAGATTCAAAAGGCATCTATTCTCCTTCAAACAGATTCAAAAGGCATCTATTCAAGGTAAAACATGGTAATTAAGACTGTTGTTGTGATCTAGATGGACCTTGATTACATCTGTATTCAAAATGCAGTTGTGCAGAAAGCTTGAGACTTACAGTATGTTCGACATGATCAAACAAGGTGTTGCCAAAATTATCCGAAATCCTTCTGCAGGAGAAGCCATTCGATCAGGTCTGGATCAATCAAATGTTTAATGACTTGAGCGACCGGTCCCAACCCCAAAGTTCTTCACTCACAGCCAAACCCGTCCCTTGCCATCCAGTGCCCCACCTACAGGGTCTCCATCCAAAAGTATTGCACATTTTGGCCTGCTCTTTGAGCATGATTTCACGGAAAGTGACTGTCCGAGTTTGTATCATTGGTCAATTTCTGTAAATATCTTGAAGTATGGTTGATTCATGTTGATTCCAAAATTTCACCAGAGGTCATTTTTATGGTCATTTTTCCTTTTATGGTCATTTTATGGCTCCTTGTTCAATCCCATCTCTTTCACCAGCTCCACCGCATAGGTCAGGTTTGGATCCGCATGGCCATGCCAGGCCGAGGAGGGCCCCCCGAAGTCCGGCAGCGGCGTGGCGTTTTTGCAGGTCCCTGGTGGGGCCCCGAGCTCCTTCTCGAAGACCCGGAGGGCATAGGGGCCCTGGACGCCACACATGGAATCGTAGGTCATACCTGGGATCTGATGGGAGATGGAATCTGAAATATCTGTGGTAAATCCAACGATAATAATACTATAATCTGAGTTGGGGGAAATCCGATCTCAGAATAACACCTTCGGTTTTGGGTGGACGGGGATTTATGGTATGGGATCAAATTTGTAGTTTGGCCACTTAATTGAGGATTCTGAAGCCTGATGCACATCTATGCCATCATTTGCCCCGAGGCAGTGGATAGAGATATTACTGACATAGCGGGACTTGTTTGTATGATAACAATTATATTATAACAATTGTACTCATTTGGAGTGGTTCTTGCAAATCAGAACTTATCATATCCTGCTTTGGACAAGGGGACGTTGACAAATGTGTGCTTACACAAAATAAATGATGATACAGTACAGTACATTTTCCAGGCGTCCATTCACGAGTACATCCCATCATTCCACATCATTCAAGGACTGCCTCCCAGTTGAATCAAAGACATCAAAGGCAAGTCACTGAATTGCGGGTGAGCAATCAGCTTTTTGATACCCTCGAAGTCAAAGCAATTCCTCAGCAATCTCACAGCTGCGTCGAAATCGAGGTGTGTGGGAGTAAAGTGCTGATCTTCTCATGAGAATGGTTTCTGGCACAATGTGACATATCTATCACAGAATCTAATGATAAAAAAAAGTTTCAGTTCAATCCACTCACATCCACATTTACATATATACATTTACTATAATTTACTATATCTCACCATCATTCATCAATCTCATCTTCGTAATGCCAATCGACTTCAGCACGGCCAGGTGATCTGACACACAATCGAAGATTTCCACGAATTTCCCCCCGGGCAACTCATAGAGCTCCGGCTTGGAGAGATCAAAATCAGGTAGCTTACCTTGGGCGAATCGGTCAGAATCCCAGTGTTGATCTTGGATTTCTCTTGCTGAATCAAGCTTTGTCAACATGCTTTTATGTTGCTTCATGATACTCAAATCCTGGTTTATAAACTTTTATCCCTGGTTTTGGGTATCTGCAGTATCCCTCAGAGATAGAGGTAAGCGCCATCTACCGAGGCACGTCAGACCCATCGTCGACCCACAGCATCTATTCGTTCTTATTCAGCGCTATTACACAAACTATCACAAACTTGAATAATCACAGTAAAACCAATCTGATGATATACTTGTTGTTTCTGCCAGTAAAGCCAATCTTTGGCCAACATTTGATGATTTTCGCCCATCCATCAACCGCTCAACCGATCTCCCAGGTGCTGCAGCTTTTCAGCTCCGTGATCTTGGCGGTCCATTCCAACATCTTGTTCGTCAGCTTCTCAGGTGCCGGGCCTCCATTTTCGCAGTTGTACCTCTGGAAAAAAAAGGCTGAAAAAAGAAAGCGCATTGTAACTTTGGATAGCTTGGTTCATCTTATGATAAATCATTTTAAATCCAGGCAATATAATAATATATATATAGAGATATCTAGGGTGAACCGCACAACTATAGGGAGCAAAACCCAAGGTTTGCAGGTTTCATCCAAGTTGCTTAATGCCAAAATCATCGTCGATGCCACCAGGATTGTGCGAGGCGGAACAAATGAAGCCTGGGACATAAAGCATCAAACATGGCCGCTTGCTGGAAAATCCACCATATATATATATATGTATATATATATGTATATATATATATATATGTATATATATATATGTATATATATATAGCTGATTTTCCCAGCTACATCCAGCTACAAACCTCCCTGTAGTTCGAACATTTCCCAGCTCGCCATGGTTGATTTCGTACATCCAACAGCTGGAAGACTTCTTCTATGAAGTGCTTGTCAGTTGACAATCTGCTCAACCGATCACAAACAAATCTCAAACATACTTTCAAGTCAAACCAGACTTTCCTGTTTCCTACGCAACATGTCAAACTGCTACATACCCCTACCATCCCCTACCCCATCACCATCAAACCACCTGCCTCCAAAGGGTTCATAGCCCTTGCCACCGCGCATACGGATCACGGCCGAAGTGGCTGGCGTGGACAATAGGCCATTGGTGCCACACCAGACGCGCGCCACACCCGCTGCGAAGGCCATCTTGATGATAATTTGGATCGCCTCAAAGCATGAAACAAATGAAGCAGAATAGATGGGTTGATCATGGGTTAATATTAATATCTTCATGATTAACCCATGATTAATATTGCTGGGTTAATAGATGGGTTAATCATGGGTTAATAGATGGGTTAATCATGGGTTAATCATGGGTTAATATTTCTGTTAATAGATGGATCTGTCCAGAAATTGGGACTTCCAGTTTCACATTTCAAGATCTCTCTGTGGATGCGCACGTCCACCCAACAAACCCCCAAGCACGGCACTGGCAGCGATATGTTTTAAAACCTGAATGGCTTCTGCACCAAAGTAAAGTACACAATCAATCGCCATGTCTTTGAGAAAATGAAATAGTTGAGTAAAACTATTAATATATAGATCATATATATATAATTATATATATATTCAGATATTCTATGATAACAATATATATATATATAACATGATATGCAACAATCATAAATACAGTAACATGACCATATAACCAAATTATATAATGCTTATGTATAGTTCTCAACTTTCCACTCACTCCGCTCGGCGGCCTCTGGGTTCCAGAATCGGCCGTCCCCGGAGACAACCAAAGTTCCGCCCTGCACGGGGACATTCTCTTCCTGCAAGGTGTTGAAAACGCTCTGCACGAAGTTCGCCAAGTACCTCGATCGAGACGTTTGGACCGTTTTCTGGCGAACTGAAAATATGGAAGTCTGAGTCCTAAAAGCGCATGCTGCAGCTCAGACAAAGATAGCTGCTTCTTCGGTGATGTCCTATTTACATCTACTGATCACGACCTTTAAATAGCATGCAATACAGTAGCTGAACGTAGCCAATTTTGGTGGATCCTGGCTAGCATGAAGATCCCCATGCAGTTGTGTGTGCTCACGGCTCAGCCATAATCCAGAAATAATATCTCATAATCAGCTGGCCTAGCTACGTTCCTTCCATAAACACCTTGGTCTTCTTCCTGATTCCCGAAGTCCCTGGCTTTTGCCCCTCAATGGGCTTGGTTGGCGTGGTCTCCACTGTAAAATCTGCATGAATTTTCACCATGGCTGGTGCCGCGGAAGCCACGCACAAAACGAGACCTCTTTTGAGGTACCGCGTGGTTGCACGAAGAAGTTCAAAGATGTTCTGAAATTTGGACGATGGAGAGTGATCTAGGTTTGTTTCAGCACAATTCCAAAACATAATGAATTCGTATGAACTCATGCATGTGTTGATTTCTCATCTACAGTACTCATATGTAGCCCATCAGCTCTGTACTTCTACAGTACATTCTGAGCTGGCTGCAGCAATGGATGTCCAAATATGGTCAAGGTCTTCATAGACTTCTGCAGCATGTTATCAAGAAAGCATTTCAGCAGAGAGTGAACCAAACATACCCTCCGCTAATCAAACATGGCAATAGAAAATCCAACTTACATCCACCATGCATAGATGATATTCCCATATTTTCCCATAAAAAAACCTCCATTTCAGGGGATTTCATGGGATTTTTCATGGGATTTCCCAACCTGCCAGGTTTGATGAACGGATGGTTTTTGAGCGCCGCGGGGCACCAGCCTTCAGGGTATCCAGCTGTGTTGCGATCCGCTGAATACAACGGGTCACCGCAGCCTGGAGCGCCCCATGCAGCATCCACTGGTTTGGCATCATTTAGCCTATGGAACACATTATATAATACAATGTTCTCATCTAGCCTAGAAACCAATGCAGCTTTGGATGCTCCATATTTTGATGTGCGGTCCAAAAATATGTTTTGTGCTCCATATTGAAACGAACCCGGAATTTCTGCATCAGTCAAGCAGGTATGATTTCCTGCGTTTTGCGTAAAGAAAATAGTAGATCAAGAAGGGGGTCATCGATTATTGAGTCCCTCTGCGTGGCAGATTCTACCCTCTGGCAATTCTACATTGCTATGGACATCTATCTTTAATAAGTATATTATAACTATAGTATATACGAGTATATATATATATTCATCTATAAATGGGCCATGTTCCATAGCTTCAATAAATGACCACTGGCTACAGTTCCTAGCATCAGCGGTTACTGTGTTACCAGAGGCTAACTGCTGGATTCGCTGGAGATTCCCAGGTGACCGCGCCTTCACCTGCTCCGAAGCATCGTTGCCCTGAAATCTGTTGCTTTCAGCCGTTTTTTCACATCCTTTTCCACTAAAACTTGAGGAATCACCTTGCAAGTTACGGATCTTCAAGTTTTTTTCAATCAAATTATAGGCTTTTCAAGTTGGCCCACGAATTATGGGACCAAACTTACTTATTCACTTGTGAATGCGGGAAGTGTGCAGGAAACGGTTTAATGATGGCATTGAATATAGGGATCCAAACCTTGACTCCAATCTGAATCTGGCGCACCTGTTCGGAGTTTCATAAACCTTCTTCGGCCTCAAAAAAAACCTTCATAGTGACGCGATTTTCAGGTTACTGGTATAATTAGTTCCTTGATCACTTGATACACTTTTCTTGGCGATTTCCGGCCTGCATGTAGGCGAACACCATGTCCACCATAAACACCACCTGCACAGGTTGCAGCAGGATGCAGCTGGTGGAAACATGTCACTCCACGGGAAAGAGGAACATAATCCTTTTATTGGAATCTGACAGAAGCTTCAATCTGGCAGCAAATTGCTGCGACATGCAAAGGCACTGTTATGATTGCAAACATAAAATCAATGGATCGAAGAACGCCGAAGCCATCAGCAGTTCCAACACCTTTGCTTCTCATCGTTTGTTTCCAGGAAGGCTACGAATAGCAGTTCTCAGTTTCCCCTTTGATCAAATTTTGATGTCCCCGTATTGGTCTCCGGAAAAATCGACTGGGAACCTCTAAATTTGATGGTCAAAGAGTCAAACCCTTTGGTTCCCCTCCGTATTTCATCAGTCCACATCGTGAATATGATCCTTAAATATCACTTATGGATACTTATGGGATAATATTATCCTTATAAGTTATAAGTGATAATATTTATCATATATTATATATCCCATACATTCCCATACTATTCCCAAAATTCAAAAAGAATGGGATCCTCTTATCTTTACCCATCCTTTTTCCCCCTCTCCAGGCCCACCATGACGGCCAAGACGTTGTCCAGGATCGCCGTAAAGAGCTGCACATCCAACATGCCGACACGCGGCAAGTGGCGGAACCTCAAGGTGAACATGGGCATGGAATTAGTGCCAATCTATGGCAATTTCATGGGAAATCTATGGAAATATCATGGGAAGATGGATGGAAATTGAAGGATATGGAAGTGGATGATGAAACAGTGAATTTTCGGGGTAAATCCCTTACACACCCCTATTTTCTTTCCGAATCTACCCATAGACTTGCTCAAGGTACCTATCAAAATGGGAAGGGATGCAACATTGTACCATGCTTATTCATGTTTAGGGGGAACAAAAACATCCCGATGTTTACGCTTTTTACTTTTTTCATCTTTTTTCTATGGCTAAGTGAAGGATCTGGGTGTAACGATTGAAAGGTGCCATACTCAAATCTTGCAATCCGAGTGGCATCTCTGTTCCAGATAATGCAGCCTTTGCTCAAAAAATGACTGTCTTGTCTAAGTGCTGCTCTGCTCTATCCAGTCTATAATTATGACAAACAATGAAAATCTTAGAGTCTTAGAGACCCTTCGAGGGAACTTCACATGATCAGTTTGCTGTGGATGACTTTTCTGGCTATGCTGGATGCTTATCGATGGTGTTCTGCTTTGCGCTGTCTGAACCGTTCCAATATCTGACTCACCTGACAGTATGTTTTGCCAGCAACTGGGCGTCAAACCCACATGAGGCACGCGCGGAAGTATTTCGAGTCCGTTGCCAAATAGCCAAAGATCGCCAACGTCCAAGTAGTGAACATCACCACAAAGTACATAAACACGCGCAGCAAATAGTTCACTGATGTAAGGTCTGCAGCAGGATCAGTACTGCTGAAGATCCTGTAGGTCGACTCTCTCTCTCTCTCTCTCTCTCTGGATACACTGGTGATCACTGGTGAAAAATGAACATAAGAAACTGCTAGAAGTTCACAACAGTACCATTTTGACCTTGACCAATTTAAGAAATGACTTCAATCACTGCCCCAAGCTGCTAACAAGGGTCAACAAGGCGGGAATGTTGCCCACAGCCAATCCCATGCAAATGCCCAGCAATCTGTTGATGTTGACTTCGAAGGAGGATCCGGAGGTTTGGGAGAAAATCAGAGAGGTCGCAACCACACATCCGCAGCTGTAGTTTCCTGCCATGGCTGCTCTAAACATGTGTTATGTTTGATCGGTATAGACGGCATAGAGTTCAATATGTGATAGGGGGATATAGGGGGGTCAACTCTACCTGCAAGAATCAAGCATCTTTTGTGATGTGGCCTCCCAAGAGCTCACATTTTTGTAAGCTCTTCCATGCAGACCAGCGGCGAAAATACAATGACCATAGAAGGGCCAACAACCAAGACGTTGTATTTCTGAGAGCAAACCAGTTCCTGCAAACCCCCAATCATCGACGTCATCAAAGATTCCACTTCACAAGCATTCCCAAGTGCTTTTCCAGCAAAATAACAAACACCTCCAGCTTTTCAGAAACAAAAGTGAAGCAATCCCATTAAATTCAACAATCTTCAAAACAATCCAGGAACAATCAAGTATTGACTCTCACAAGTTTCATCTATTTTTTGTTCATTGTCAACCCATCGTCAACCATTCTCAATCATTATACCCGGTAAATTGAAGGTACGTAGCAATCCAGCAGCAGTTTGGCAGTAGCCAGCGGCAGCAACTGAGCAACAGCCAGCAAGAGCAGCAGTTTAACAGTAGTTACTAAATACAGTTGAACGTACAGAAGTCACTGATAAGAAAGCAGCTGCAACAAAAAAAGTTTCCCCCCAACTGAACGCAACAAAAACTACATATACCCAAAGCATAACTAGATACCTAAACCGAAGCTGAACGCAAGAAAAAACACAAAAACACTTAAAAACATGGTTGCGCTGTGATCACCAGAGTTTGCTTGCGTTTTCCAAAAAGGCACGACTTCCAGGGAAAGCTTCGACGCAACTAAATATAGACATTTCTGAAAAAAAGGAGCGACTTTGTCGATTGCCTGTACCCTACTGTAAACTAACAGTTCGATGTTGGAAACCCATCATTTCTGATCCATTTTCCGAACTGGTTTCCCCGTGGTTTTTCCAGATCATCTTGTAAACGTTCACCCAAGTGGAGACCTTCCCATCCCAACCGCGCCAAACAGATGCCCCATGCCATCCCGTGCCCTGTCCGGTTGCTCCACGTCTCGTTGCTTTCGGACGAAGCGCCCGATGTGACGCCGCCCAGGGCGCGGAAGGCCGCAGGCCAGGAGCGGAGCTTGTCGACGAAGGCCATCTGAATGGAGGCCCTGGCGTTGACGCAGTTAAGATCTGGTTTATTGGAAGGTTTAGTGGGAGATTTTAATGGGATATTGGTATAATATATTATATATAAATATGGATATAGGATAAATGGAGGTTTAATGGGATATTACTGGAATATACTGTACCCTGTATTCGTGGCTTGCTGGAAAATCCACCATTTAGTTTGATGATTTGATGATTATTTTCGCTACGAGTAACGCTGTTAAGATATGGGGGATTTGCCAGCCACGTTGCACTGACCTGAAATAAGATGATTCTGGGATAGTTACCTCAATATACCATCATTTCAGTGACGTTACATGGATGATTTTGGGAGCTGATTCGATGAGAAATCATATGGGAATAATGATATGTCATGATTAATGATAACTCAATGATAACTCAAACAGTTTATGATTGATCAACATTGATCAACCTGTTTATGGGGAATGAAATAGGGATATTCTGAAATTTCGGATGGTCGGATCTCATGCTTGGATCAAGGAGTTGATATTCAGGGAGATACAGATGGCTAGTTCCTTGGGAATTTCTGATAGGTAAACCATAATGATAAGTTAGAGAGTTTTTTGACCACAAAGGGGTTACACTTGGGATATACAAACACTATGACATGGTATGATATTGGTGCTTACTAAAAACAACTCCATTTGAATGGGGGGATAAAACCAACGAGTTCATGGGGATGCAAAATCTACGGGGTAGTAACGGAATATAACTTACGAGGTAGTAATGTATGACCTCCTAACGGAGAACATCATGGTCAACGACTGCTTGGAATAAGGTTCCCTATTTTGGGACAAGCACCTGTTTGGATCCACTAAATTCAAGTCGATTCTTTCTTATCAAACTAGCCATTCTTAGGAGTATATTCCGGAACTATAATGATATAATATATAAATATCATATATTCTGTCCCCGAAAAATGGGATACCCAAACACTCTTTGGTGATTCTTGAAGATTGAACTTGCAAATCATGAGCGCCAGCAGCCTCAGTCTGGACATGTCTGGACGCATCCAAGGAGCATCTGATCGTCCTCGATGTCCCGCAATGTCTGGATCAAAATCTCATCCGCTTTCTCTGCGATGCGCTTCAGCTCTTCACACGTCTCCTGGAGCATGGAGAACGATGGAGAAAGTGGGCTCCAAAGGTTTTTCAGCTTCAGTCTTCATCAGTCCACCTTTTTTTCCCGGTTGAGTAGATTCATCAACTGATATCAATTATTATCAATTCATCTACAATCTTAATTGGTTTTTTAAAAAAATGTTGTGAGTACTGAAAATTAGTCGTGGGTATACCCCGCTCCTATCTTAATTGCTACGTTTTTTTCAAAACGATCAAATTTCCAGGATCGGATCTCTGGCGCCTCCGTCAAGTCTGCGTTGGAGCGACAGTCACGGGCGACCAGAGACAGGCCATCATTGCAAGCGAGGAGAAAATCTTCCAATTTCAACTGCCTGAGGCGAGATTTGGGGATGGATCAATACCTATTAATACCATTTTTAGTGGGATGAACATCCATTTACCAGCTATTTTGATGTGAACTACAGGGGTACAAGGTTTTGACACACTGCCATTTCCCGAGAAATCTCGTCTTTTTTTGGTCGTATCTTCTCTTTGGATCTACCATGATCTACCCAACCAGCCCGGGATGATTTCAATCCCAACGTACACACGGTGATATTGAGATATATTGAGTATTGGGGATGGTCAAGTGGGTTTAAAACCGTCACATGATCTGAAATGTGGTTCTGGTTGGTAGTTTTAACCCCTCTGAAAAATATGAGTCAGTTGGGGTTATTATTCCGAATATATGGAAAGTCATAAAATTCATGTTCCAAACCACCAACCAGGGTTATATTATATATAATAGGAACATAACCATCTAATGTTCGAGTTCCCAGATTTCCAGCACTGGCTAACACTTAAAATTGGACTCAGCTGGGAGGGGTAACTTCAGCTGGAGTTGTTAGAAGTTTTCATCTATGTTTGACCCCCCAATCATAAAGAATAATAAAGAACTTATTGAGGGCTTCTAAATAAAAACCACCCAGGGACCCAACATGAGTGTGAGGTTGAATCTAGGGGTTGGCTGTATACCTTGAAGAAAGGAGAGACACAAACACTCACGACATTCTCTGTGTTTCTGAGAACCAAAATGATTCAATGCCCCAAGAATTTGCAGAAGAACAGGTCTTGGGAAGGCTTGGGTCCAAGTCCAAGCCACTTCCCCTTGGGCATGGACTGTCCGAAGTATCGCCTCATAGGGGCTGTGGGAAGGGTTGCATTGCACGAACTGGTAGCACAAAAACCTTGCATATATTCGTGTGGTAAACCCATGTAAACCCAATAAAGAGACCATCCTAAAATCACTATCTGTGGTATAAATAAACCATCCCCAAATGGTAGGTAGGTTTATTGGGTTGCCCACATTACAGTATCTTTTTGTTTGTTTGTTTTTCTTAGATTGAACAGCAGTGGACATCCAAATACCAGTAGACAAAAGTCTGAGGTGGCAACCCAGTGGCAAACATCTCCGAGTGCGTGCTGTGGATTTTGCTCTGAATCAGTGACCATGAATGTATGGTCGTATTTGAGATATACCCTCTGGTTAGTTAACATAGCCATGGAAAATCACAATTTTTAATAGGTAAACCATCTATAAATGGGCCATTTCCCAGATGGTATTTCGAGATGTCTTTTTCTATTGCCGGAAACATCCGGAGACACCAAACGTGTGGAGGTCACACTCCCACAAGAGTTGCCCAACATCTTTGCACGAGTTGCATCTGCTCACTCTGGATGCGAAGCAACTGTCTGAGCTGCCTGTTGCATGTTGACACTGCTTGTGTTGGTGCCAATCTTACAAGTACCTCACATTATTGGATGGACAGTCTGCGCGATACTTAGCATTGTATCATTATAATTGTCCCAAAAGAAGACCCTTCCTGCATCTTTCAACCTCTAGAAAAAGCACATCTACACTGCACATAATACGGTCATGTTCACATCTTTCACAAGCTCCTTCAGCCGAATTCAACCACTCTCAAATCAGCATCAACTGGAGGTGTCCTAAAATGGTCCAATGACTTGGATGATTTGCGGGGTACCCCCATGACTCAGAGGCCCTAAATCTCCCCAGTTTCGACACATCTGGCGCCTCAAAAAACTCGCCACCTTTGTCAGATTCTTGGACTCTTTGGGTTCCCAGGGAGTCAGAGCCAGAATGGCTTCTGCCCGTGTCCGCCGCAGACCCAAATGCCTTGGGACAGGACAATCTGCTGATTTTTCGTGGTGATTTAACAAAAAACCAACGGAAAGAAACCATGACTTTAAGCGGAATTTTTAAGGTGGGATATCAGCAAACAAATGGGGATACCCGTAATCAAACAGGGCACGCTGGAAAAGCGGAAAAAAAAAACCAATGGTTGATGACTTTTTCTAATTGGTGATTGGCCTTGTTGTGACTTGCTGTTGTCAAGTTGTCATAGATATTCATAGTTCCAAATCCCTGCTTCAATATTAGGTGGACGGGATAATCCAATCCCAAGCCTGTTTCCCTACGCCTCCAATGGCTCCAAGGTACTTGATGTAAAAGTTGGAGCTGTCCGCGTGAAATTGGAATTTCCAGGCTTCCTGCCAGTGGAGTTTTTTCGCCAAACTATCTATGTAATGGGGCAAACCCAACTATAAATCGTCCTAATTAACTTTGGTTTATTACTGGGTATTAGGATTGTGTATATATATATATATTTAATCATATTTACATATGCGTGTAAAACATCAAAAAATGGTCGGCTGCTGTGATGGTCTATGATTGGGTTTATTACATTGCAGTACTTGAGTTCTTACATCTTTCGGCATCAGAGGTATACAGCAGATCAAATGGCTAAGCGGCTTAAGCAAACCGGAATTGTTTACACATTGCAACGCGCAAAGACATGCGAATCTCCGTTGTTCTCAGACATCTCAGATTCGCAGGCCTGCTGCAAGATGGTCATCAAGTACTCCAAACATCCCGCAGTATCCTGCCGGCGATGATCCATGCTTCAATTGGGCGCATAACTTGGTTATGTGCCCACTGAGCATTCCACTGCAACAGAATATTTGCGTAGAGGCAGAATTAAATTGCATGGGAGCGGGTCAAACGTGGGATACTAATGCACCCAAAATACATCAAAATACCAGTAGTGTCCAGTTCTTGGTAAATCTTAAAGTCTTAGATCATTGACCAATAGATGGGTTTGACCATTTTTGTTTAATCATCCACATCCATCGAAGGGTCGATCATCTTGATCCCATGATACATACCCCGTTGAAATACTGTTTTGTGAGTATCTATCAATATCCATCTATACATAGTCTATCAAATCTATCAAACGAAAGGTCACACAAAACTATATAGATAAATCATACATAAACTATCATAAACTATCATAAACTCGAACATTTCCCTGGATCATCCTGAGTTCAATTGATGCTGAACACGGCACGCCTCTGCCAGCTGGGCAAGGGCTAATGCAGAGGCCCATTTGGCCGTGTGCGTCTCGATGGAACGGCGGGTCGGGAGCATCCCCAAAGTAATGATGGAGAGCAGCACTGCTAGGGAGACCAACCAAAATCCTTAGCAGTGATCATTGGTTGATATAATGATCAATGGATATCAATGGGACAATTGGTATCAAAATCAGAAAAATCTGGATAATTGGTATCAAAATCCTGATTATGCCAGATGATTTTGAATGGGGAATGGGTATAATCAGGATACCAACCGGTATCATTACTGAACCAGAACAATAGCAGAAACAGAATGGCAATAGAGATTTCATGAGATTTCTATATGCGGAGTTCTGTTATTTTTTTTAGATGTTAGTTGGATACACGCAGGATCTAGGAACGGATTCGAGATTTACACATGTTGACTACGTTTGTATAGTTTCTAACCAGGGGAACTCCAATCATCATAAGCAACAGGCATATAGACTTAGAATACAGAATATATATAAACAATACGAACATGTGTACCCCCAAAATCCCCCAAATACCCCCAAATCCCAAGGTTTATCATCATTTCCCGCATCAAAACTGCAATCAATTCTGGGCCCATCCCATCCCCCTTTGCTGAAAGCGAGAATCCGCACATGGCGGAGCCGTTCCAATTCCACTGGAAATCCCAGTCCCAGCACACCTGGCCATGTCAAAACTGGAACCCGCGAATTGCGAAGCCACAAAATCCTCGATCATTTTCCCCATGGAGTCATGAAAGTTCTGCCATTTTGGGGGGAATCCCCTGGGACAAACCACCCCCTTAGCACATATATTGGGCAACATACCCAGGCCCCAACTGCTCATCAGTTTAACCAGCTGGATCCAGGTATGAGATGAGTCGGACATAGTCGGAGCTCAAGCGATGCTAAAAAAGCATGCTGAGAGCTTGAATCATATCGGATCGTCAGAATTTGATGTATATGATGTATATGATGATCATATCCCAAGAAAAGATAAGAACAGGTCAAAGAGTGAACTATCCTATTGAAACCCATCCCAGTAAAACCAGAACTGGGAATGGCTCATGGGATCCAATCGACCTGCAACAGCTTGGTCATGTCTAGTACTTGACAATCCCATTTCGAGGCATCACGAATTTTGAGCCCCACCCATTTCCCCCCAGGTCATCATATCCATAATATCCGCCCATTTAATGGTTAATTCCCATACTATGGTCTCAATTTAATGGGATTTGGATATGAAGTATATGCCTACGGGTTGAAAACCGTCCGAGCGTTTTAGGCATTTTTTAAATATGTTCCTTGGGGTGGGGTGGGGTGGGCTGGGGTGGGGCAATAACGTTCACGTACTTGCGCACTCCCATGATGTTACGCCACGGCACGTTCACTTGCACGTGCGCACATACGTCATGCTACGTTGAAGATGTGTCACGTCACGCAGGGCTGGGGTGGGGTGGGTTGGGGTGGGGTGGGGCAATAACGTTCATGTACTTGCGCACTCACATCGCAAAATCCAATTTATCAAAAAGATCCGCAGACATGCTGGAAAAACCTTCTGGGTTCATACTGGCACCATCCACTCGTGCTGGCGTATGATCAAAGCCAGTGTTCCCGATCAGTTGACATCTTGCCCAGAAAACGAACAAAAATTGAAAGACCTCATTTGGACGTACGTTCGCACATGGCAGTGGCGATGGGAGGCAAATGTAGTTGGAAAAGCCCTGTTGGAGAAAACAGGTGCGTACTTAGCGAAGATGTAGAGATCACCGGAAAAAATGGCTGCAGCTGAGGTTTTGGGCACGCTGACTTCCCAAAAGGAACCTTTTTCGCACTCCAACATGTCAACTATATACAGTAAACCCCAATGAAAATTCAAAATCACAATAGAATTGACCTTCATGGACAACATAAAAACATGAAGAAACACTGCGAAACGCATGATTGAATTCTTGCCAGTCACATGAAAATGCTGTTTTTACTCGGCCCATTTCCAACCCGGCGGGAAGTATATCAATGGATATCAATGGATACAGCGGGAAGCCTAACTCATACCTAAGTCATGCCCTAACCCTACTTCTGCATGGCACCGCTGTTTCCAGAAGTCACGCCTAAGTCATGCCCACCCGGCGTTTCAGCATGGCACCGCGATGGGGATATGCACAACAAAGTGCTAAGTAGATGTTCCAAACCCCCGTTTTAGCATGGAATAGCTATCATTAGAAGGCTCAAATAACATTGTATGAAATCAACTCCGGATTCTCGTTCCTGCATGGCACCGCTATCTCTACAGTGCCTTACACATGGCATCGCAAACAGGCAACTTTTTTCCTCACTTAAGTCTTCGGTACGAAGACACGCTTGCGCTCCGTCAGCCAGGTCTGCAACCAGTTCTTTCGCCCAGCTTTTGAGTTCAGGGTCTTTGGTTCGATAATTTCTTTGGCAAAATGTACGCACAAATCTGCTTTGGGAGTTCTCTTGGTTCGCAAGAAATTCACATAAAATTTGGCAACTTTGGAGAACATGTCGATTGAAACGCCCAAGGCCTCTGCCTCCTTTGCAGGAAAGTAATGCTCAATAAAGGAGCAGCAATCATCTGGGCTATTGAGATTCCACTCTGGGTCTGATGCATCTTCATCCTCCTCCAAAGGCTCCGGCCCCAGCTCCACAGTAGAAGGCTTCGAAAAAGATGCCGCTTTATGTTCTGTTTTTTGCTGCTTGCAAGGTGGTTCTTGGATCTCTGCAACGCCGTCACCAGTCTGCGAAGGTTTGGCACTTGCATCTTCGCTTTGAGCTGCACCACCTCGACGGAGCCGGCCCAGCAAATCGCCAACTCCTTGAGCGAGCCTTCTTTCTGCGGGTGTTTCTGGTAGCTGCGGAACTTCTGGTTGTGGCGGCTTGTGCCAGCCCTTTCTGCGGCCGCTTCTAAACATGTCTGCTTCTGCCTGGAAGGAACATAATTCATTGCAAAGACAATTCACAATGACACCGCCATAGAACTGATTGGCTACCTACTAGTCATATCTAAGCCCCAAGCAGGCACAACAGCAAGGCACCGCGTCTTCCACAGCACAACACATGATCAACCCGTACATATCCCAAAACATGGGAATCACAAGCATAATGAAGGAAAAGGTACGACATCCTAGAACCATTTTGTGCTGAAAGGGTGTGCAAAAATCAAAAAAAGAAACGACTTAAGCTTTTCCCTGTATGAATGGATATCAATGGATATGAATGGATATGAACGGACATCAATAGTATAGTAACGGGACAATAACATTACTAACGGATATGAACAATTCTTCTCCGGCACTCAACTGTTTCCGCCAGGCGACGGCACGGAAGCCCGTTCGGGTATGTGGACTCATAAAGGGCACCAGCAACTCAGAATAGATGCACATGGCATACCTTGGATGTGTTTGGGGCTGGGGGGAGTCATCAAGAGTTATACCCTCTGGTAATTTAACATAGCTATTGAAAATGGCCATTTATAGTGGATTTTCCCATTAAACATGGTGGATCTTTCCATAGTTTTTTGTATGTTTACCAGAGGGTACCATCTTTCTGTGTCCTCAAAAACATGGGAAATCCATGGGAAATCCTATGATGATAGCTGGGCTGCTGGGACGCTGGGAGCTGGCGAAGTTTGACATACTTCGGTGGATTTCTCCAGCCAGAGATGAAAACCAGTTCTAGTGGATTAAGAGCTGGGAAAAACATAGTGAATATATGTGAATATAGTCATACTATAGTCATACTATAGTCATAATATAGTCATAATATAGTCATAATATAGTGACATAATGTGATATCAAATCCAAGAATATCCAAGATACTGCTTCTTGGCAACGCTCAAGTTGCTTACGAAGAGGCCTCAATGGAAATCACCATGGCCATGGCAATGTTTGGACGAGTTTGAATCTCTCACCACTTCGTAGGTTTCAACAGAGTATTGGATTCTGGGATCGCAGTTTCTCAATCTTCAATCTGTTCAATGAGTGCTAGTGATGAGTGCTAATGAAACATGAAGGGTCGAAACTCTTTGGAATCAAACATCCAAGCCATCCTGTTCGTTCATGTCTCTCGCCGGGCAAAATCACACCGCTTCCAAGTTGCCATACGTAAGGCACAAGGCCAGTGAAAAGGCAGCAGGCGTGCTATATCCTGACATGGTCAGGGCTCAAGAAGGAGTACCAAAGGACCCTTGCATTTGGTCACTAGTAAACCCACTAACCGCGTTCAATATGTGCCATTCATTTTGAGCCACAACCCCTCTTGACAAACTTTACAAAGTCTCGAAAATGTCTCGAATGTTGAAGGCAAACAATGTCATCTTTAACAAGGATCCGAGCACACCAAGCATCTAAACGGCAACCAGGCTCGCTCGAAGTAGTCTGAAGTCAGATATTCAGGCCCAGCTGCTCCACCAGGGAGCATCAGGTTCAAAAAACCTTGGCTGATTCTTTGCAGCTGATTTTCTGCACCATGGCAGCACATGGCAACTCTACGTAGATCTAGTGGTTTTGAAGTCTTGAGTTTCAAGCGCCAGTATCCAAGTCCTGCATATCTGCAGCTTCAGAATTAAAACATATCAAAATTGGACACTGGCCCCAAGTGTTCCAGACTCATGACTTGTTTCCTCTCGGCAACAATCTAATACTTGCAGCAGCCACCAAGGGACAAATCTAGACTGATTAGACTAATGCTGCAAAAGAATTCACAAGAATCATTGAACCCCAAAACATCCCAAAACGACGAAGAAAAACTCCATTGTGTTCCCTTCAAAATCACCGATCCTCGGGCACATCTCCATTTTCGATTTTTTTGACCGATTCAACCACTGTTCTGCCAGGTAGCTCACCGCAACAAGGCCTAAAGAGACGCCAAGAATGGCATCGCAAATCGATTTCACCAAGCCGCCCAGATATGGCGTCACCAGAAATGCATACCTTGGAAATTCCATGGATTGTTCAACATGTGAAAATGCCAAAAGCATCAGCACTGGTGTGCACCTGCATGTCCCAGTAACTATCCCAGGACTCAAATTGACAGCACGCAAAGGTGCATTTCCGTACGGATTGTCCCGGAACTTTTGGAGTGTTGAGCTGCATCTCACTCGAAAATCACCGCAATGGTCTCAACACTGGATAGTTCATGCCTAACCAAGGAATAATGCCCCACTCCTATTCCCCGATACTTCATGTTGAATACTGCAAGTTCTGTTTTTGCATTATTGTCATTGTCTTGCTCCGCAGGATTTGCATTGGTGTCAACAAAATCATACGATATCCAGAAGGACAGTTGACTTCCGACTGTTCTATACCCCCATCACCCACTGAAAACCATTTTGGGACAAGAGTCCAAAAGGGCAGGATGTGGAAGATACGCATCAAATTCCTGGATAGACAGACTATGAAAATTGGCCCCTACATCCAAACCTGTGCCTGTGTCTTGGAAACCATTGGGTTTCCAAAGAGAGTTTTCTGTGCACGGCTGATGTTGTGTACTAAAATACAAGCAAACATAGCTGAACTTCTCTGCCTTCGCACATCTGTGATCTTCGGTACATCAAACATGGCTTTTCTCCCACATTCTTCAACTTTTGCCACTACGCAAGCTCTGCCAATACACCTAGCTTACTGCCTCCAAGCTTCGTTGGAATGAAGCTATATGGACTTTTTGAGCAAGTCGCCCAGCTACTCACAGGCTCCTCGGCTCCCGAAGTAACTACGGAATCCTGGGAAGGGGATCATAAGCTATGAGAAGGAAATAGAAAAGGAAACCACAGGACACCATCTGATTTTGCCCAAACCAACATGTATAGGAATAGGATCAATATTATATAACATTATATAACATGATATAACTACATTAATCAACAGCATTATATCATCAATATATCATCATATCTCCAGAATTCTCATCATTTTCAACCAATCCATTGAACCCAACATCTCCACCTCGTTTTTTGGGCACGGGCACCTCTGGCGCGCTTCGACATGGAAACAACAGCGGAACGGAGCAGATTCCCAGGACGTAGACCGCTGCCGAGCGTAAGGCCAAGGCATACTCCAAGCCATCACCTGGGAGATCCCTGCCCGGTCCCGAGTTAACGCAACAACACATTTGGGTGTTGCTGAAGTCTGTTTTTTGCTGTCCCCAATTTTAGGAAAAAACCTCACATATGGTGAATATATGATACAATATATTATATATAATGAGTGTGTGTATATATATATATATGTGAGAATATGTGATAAATCTTGAACAATTATGAATCTCACATATGGTGAATATTAACCGAACATCTAATTGTTTGGATGAACGATGATCCCCACGAACCGCACCACACCCTGGATCTGCCAAGGAACTGCATGCGCTTGCAGGCCTGGTCAGCATGCAAAAAAACCATAGCCCAAACGAGGGCTTAGCATATCCCATAGGATCCATGTATGCTATATATGGTAACATTTACCATCAATATACCCCCAATGTTAGCATATATACCATACATGGATCCTATGGGGATGAGACTCTCTATTTCATTGGAATCATGCCTTTGACCCATGCTCATTTGGATTCATTTGGTGACATGACTTGGAAGCTGAGCGTCGATCCGATCGATCCCCGAAGTCATCCGGCTGGTGTGCCCATATCTTTCTTGCCATATCATCTATCGTCGTTTCTTTTTGAACTGCATGCTACTTGGAATGCGAAGCTGGCCAAGGTCAGCGATGAACACGACAGCAATCTTTGTTGATCCTGAGGTTCACAATCTGTGGTTCATCAAACTTACGAAACGAAAACAACAACCTTCTAAGCGACGGTTGAGGATACAGCATCCCCCAAGTTGGTCCAGAACTATGTGCACTTCATGGCCATGTACATGATGGTTGTTTTTTTTTCAGTCCTCCATCAGCACCCATGGATGCCAATCTGTGGATGTCATGGAATTGACATGAATATAATTACTATACTTTGAGATATAAAGACTCTTACAAGTAGAAGTTGGAATCATGCCAACAGATGGAATATCATGCAAGGCTAGCCAGAGTGGTATACATGGCAGCCCAACCAAACAAACAACGTAGAATATTCACCCCGCTTCGCGTGGGGTGGCCGCCCACACCGCAGGTTTATTTCGGTCCGTGAGAGGGGCTAAGGGTGGTTTCCCCCCGTGGGGGCTCCCCAAGCTAAGAAGTTTCACTTCCCCCCCCCGTGGGGGCTCCCCAAGCTAGGGAATTTTCACTTTTCCCCCCCGTGGGGGCTCCCCAAGCTAGGGAATTTTCACTTTTCCCCCCCGTGGGGGCTCGCCAAGCTAGGGAATTTTCACTTTTCCCCCCCGTGGGGGGCTCCCCAAGCTAGGGAATTTTCACTTTTCCCCCCCGTGGGGGCTTCCCAAGCTAGGGAATTTTCACTTTTCCCCGCCGTGACAGCTTCCCAAGCTATGGAATTTTCACTTTCCCTCCCTTGGAGGCTCTCCAAGCTGCGGAATTTCAAATAGCTAGACAACGACGCCTAGATAGTCCTCCAAATCCCGTGTTCTTTGAATGTGTTTCCATGTTTTTGCAATGGTTTCCTTCAAAGCACGGTACTTTACACTTTTGTCGCCATAAAACCGGTCGAAAACATCATGTTCGACAATGCTTCCAATTTCCTTATCTCCTCCCCAACCGTTGAAAATACCGCTATTTACAGTGTTTTCTTCAATTTTTCCATGTTCCAATGCCGGTAGCCAACTCCAACATATATATATATATATAAGAAATCCTTCCAAAACATTGTTTTGACAGTGTTTTTCCAATGTTTCCAGTCAAACAGACGGTAATTTACACGTTTTTTGCCATAAAGGCAGTAAATCCTTCCAAAACATTGCTTTTGACAGTGTTTTGTAATGTTTCCAGTCAAGCATACGGTAATTTACACGTTTTTTGCTATAACGTCAGTCCAAAACACTTGTTTTTGCAGTGTTTTCAATGCTCTCGCATCCAAAAACCCTGCAAAATCTTCCTATGTACAATGTTTTTTTCATTTTTGGCCGTTTTTCCATTGCCGGAAAGCTACCAAAATGACCCAAAATTCCATTTCAATACCCTCTTGCGCTCAGACACCCAAAAATCCTCGAAACATGTCGAAAACACCACCGTATTCTGGTCTCGGTGCGAAACCGTTTTTGGGGTCTGGTCTCGGTGCGAAACCGTTTTTGGCCCCCCCCCCCAGCTAAAGCTGGTATAGCGACTGCTATATTAACAAATGTCATTGAGCATTTAGTGTTGCTGTTGCCCCCCAATAAGCACGCCTTCACCGCCAAAGCGGTGTGGGCGGATTTTTGGAACAAATAAGTCTTTCAGGTGGGATTGCTACAAAAATGTAATCTGCAAATGGAAGATCTTCCATTTTGGTCCATTTAGTTTGATGATGTTCAGATGCAATGTAGAGATTTCCTGCGGCCAGGTTAGGCATCCCCAGATCCCATCACAATTTCCCCTGTAGAAGTATGGAGGTTGCCAATACCATCTCAGGGAACACTCTCCCATTTTTCCACTAACCCATCCCCATATTGCTGTTTGATGCTGTTTGATGCTGTTTGATGCTGTTTGATGCTGTTTGATGCTGTTTGATGCTGTTTGATGCTGTTTGATGCTGTTTGATGCTGTTTGATGCTGTTTCTATCTCTACATAATATACCATATCCCTTTGGATCACCATGAACTGGCTGGTCTAATCCCCTATGAAATCACCATACAACTAGCGGTTCTCTTCTGTTTGCACCTTGATTTATTGCGACGGGTACCCTGATACCCTGGTGGCTGGTGTATAAGTTTGTCCAAAAATGGGGTACGCCTAAATTCACTGTTTTTCTTCATTTCCCACATAAAATATCATAAAATTGCATTTGTTTGGGCATTTTCAGACACACTATTAATATCTCCAAAGATCATATTGTTGGCTATCTATGCTGCTTAAATCACCCATTATCCCACCATCCCGCATGATCCCTGGCAAGCATGGTGGATGTAGGGATCCACTTATTAGGGACCATACAAACGGGCTGTTTGCTATTAGGAAGGTCGGATTAAGTCATATAAAGATTTAAAAAATATTAGCAGCTAATCATAATTATCTCATTATCTGATTCAGAGTATCATCCCATTATCAATGGTATAATAGCATCAATAATAGTATCCCATTTCAGCAGTTAATTATATTCCTTTAAGTTACACAGTTACAACCATATATAGTTCCCATTACAAACATCATAATCTATAAATATGATCTCTATATATACTCCCTATGATTATCCCATGATCCAATATATACTCTATATATATACACAAAATTATACAAATATACCCTCTGGTAATTTAACATAGCTATGGAAAATGACCCATTTATAGATGGTTTACCTATTAAAAATGGGGATTTTCCATGGCTATGTTAAATAACCAGAGGGTATATTTGTTATCCCATTAAACCCTATTTCCCATGCCGGGATTGCGCCTCAGCAGCTTCCAACTTCGCCACAGGAAGATCAGCAGCCAGACAGCCAAGGCCGCGGCGGCCAAGGGCGTCACGTCCGCGTCGCCAAAGAAATGTGGCTCCGCCATGGCGAAATCCGCGCAGTTTCGGGTCAAATTGAAGAGATTCAAAATATGGTTGTCATTTCCTAGCTATATCCTAGCTATCAATCTGTTGTATATTGTCATATCGTTGTCATTTCCTGTGAATTGTTGAAAGTTCATATGTAGCTAGTCAATGCTAGTCACCTACCGAACTTATCGTTTAGGACAGGGTGATTGTAATATATTATAAATATTATAATATATTGTAATATAATGTAATATCAGAATTTGGCCCAGGATTGCACGTTGCTCCACAACCTAGAAACTATACTTGGTGTCAGCCAGCAGAATGATCTTGGCATGAAAGGATATGAAAGGTATATCCTGGCAATCCACACTGAGTTTGTTTATGCGACTGATCAAAAGTTTCTCCCTCTCCTGGATTCTTCCAACATAGAATTCACCAACCTGAAAAGTTCGGCCGTTTGGTTTGCGGATGACTCCCCAATCCTAACTGCTGCCGCGTTCTGGTGCGACTGATCAAAACCATTCCGCTTGATAGGCAAGAAGCTGCCAAATCAGAACGGTAGAAAGGAAAAACCTGGAGGGTGCAGGATGCATCTCATGAACCATAAAACATGTCAAAACAAACAAGGGGGACCCAAACACACACGCACAGTATAAGTGAAGGAAATCGAAGCCATTTCAAGCTCACTTGCCTGCCTCTTGGTCAAGAGGAAACCTATCTTGGATCCTCTGAATCAACTCAGAAGTTGACAGCCCGTCAAAGCGAGGCAAGGGGACAGCAATGCCCAGCTTTCTGGGAACTTTGTAGTATGGATCATCGTCTGGGTTCGGGAAGCGATCGAAGTACTCTTGGCCGACTGCACAAACATGGATATCGTGCTCTTTCAAAAACTCCTCTGTCATGCCAAAACATAAGGCATTCGAAATGACTTTGTCAACATGTTTGCATCCAAGAACTTGAGCTTCTCTCTCTGCAGCCGTCATGATTGGTGGACGCTTGTAGTTGTTGGCATCCTTGTCACCGACAACTCCAACAAAAACATGCGTTCCAAGCTTGGATGCATTGCGGAAGAGGTTTTGATGTCCGATGTGGCACATGTCGAAAATACCATCGCAATAGACGTTCTTCCGCGGAGTGTCCAGCAATTCTCTCGTCTCGTAGTCATCAGACAGCTTACTGTGTGATGACTCTGCCAATTCTGTTGGCACAGTCAAGGCAGTTGCTTTCCAGTCTGGGGACATTCTCTCGCAAGCTCTTCGAATCAACTCAGAAGTTGACAGCCCGTCAAAGCGAGGCAAGGGGACAGCAATGCCCAGCTTTCTGGGAACTTTGTAGTATGGATCATCGTCTGGGTTTGGGAAGCGATCGAAGTACTCTTGGCCGACTGCACAAACATGGATATCGTGCTCTTTCAAAAACTCCTCTGTCATGCCAAAACATAAGGCATTCGAAATGACTTTGTCAACATGTTTGCATCCAAGAACTTGAGCTTCTCTCTCTGCAGCCGTCATGATTGGTGGACGCTTGTAGTTGTTGGCATCCTCGTCACCGACAACTCCAACAAAAACATGTGTTCCAAGCTTGGATGCATTGCGGAAGAGGTTTTGATGTCCGATGTGGCACATGTCGAAAATACCATCGCAATAGACGTTCTTCTGTGGGTGGCCTGCCCAACTGCAACCCGACTTTGGTGGGTGATTTTATGTCGGGGGATCAAACATGCACCTGCCGGGGGATCCAAATGCAAATCATTTTCTATATAATGTGGCAGTTGGACTCTTGCCTTTCTCAACCATAGACCTACCCAAAGACTGCAAGAAACAGCTTCAAACATTAACACAAACACATACACATATGACATTTATATAGCAGAGGTCTTCTCTTTTCAGATTGAATACACAAGCCATGCCGACTCTCTGCTACAGTAAGCGCCTTCTGCCATGGCAACACTGCTGAAGATGGTGCAGGGAAGGCCAAGAGGATCAAGTAGCAGCTGTGAACTTAGAACGATACTGTATCGTCCTTTTCAAGGGCAAACATCATGGACATGGGATTGGCAACATAAGTAAGTGTGCCAATCAATCTGAAATTACATCAAGTTACATCCATAAAAATGTAGGTTTGTTGATAAAAAATTGGACTGCAAGTCGCTGAATGCAGAGCCAATCTTCAGGTTTCTGCAGGGAGCCGAAATCCATGGCAGTCCAAGTTGAATACGGACGGCACCTGGGAAATTCAACTGTGAACATTCTAAGAACACTGAACTAACACCATAGGAACAGCCAAACTCTGCACATGGGGAATTACGAATGTAGCCACCCAAAGCATGACAACTTGGGGGCGTGTAACCAATCCGAACAGTGTGCACAACAAAGCCTAGAGTAGTCTAAAAACATGAGAATGACTATGACAAATATGTTGAGAGTGGGTGAGTTACCCCTAATTGACTATGAGTTTCAATAACATCAACAACAAATCAACGAACCTCGAGTTCGGTCCATGGTCGGTGCCCATCGATCCCCATCTGCGGCGACTTTTCTTCAGAGATCTAGAAGCTCCAGCATCCTGGACATAGTGAAGATGGCTATTCCCTGTGACCCCAAGATCTTGGCTAGCCAATTATATATAATATTTAAGGGGTGGTAATATAATATATAATTGGGGTGATACTATTATTATAACATATAGTATCACCCCAATTATATATATATAACATTCACATAATGATCATCATTTGGGGTGATAATTGTCTTGTCTATAAACCATCTAAATCCTAGGTAAAAAATCCGCATCTGCCAAACCAATCAACAGAAATCATGTCTTAATGGCTCGTTTTGGTGCCAGTATTTGGGGATTTTCCCTGAGCCCAGTGTTGCCCCTGGTGGTGTTTCTTTAAACCTCTGGCACGATGGGACTTCCCACACTGGCCATGGCCCCATTATGGCCATCCCATTAAGCTTCCAATGGCCCCATCGATGGCCCCATTCCCAGTACCATACGAAAAAAACAGTTGTATCAAAATTGATAACACACACACACATGGCAATGGTTATTGCATGGTATCGCAGGATCGTTTCTCAACCATCTTCATTTTTCGGAGTCTCTGAAAACAGGGTACAAATTAGAAAAACATCAGCCATTATCATCTTCCACATCTTCCATACAAAATTGCCAAAACTTTGGGGTAGCTCAGGTAGACCCCCATTTTGCCTGGGAAAACCCGGGAAAACAAGCCAGGCCTCTGACGTGGAGCGCTGGACAAGAGAGTAGCCTGAAGGTTCTCCAGCTGGACTCCGGAGCCATCACCAATGGTCTATCAATTGGTGAACCATAGTGTATCCAAACACGTGGAAAATGGATCAACATTATGTCTGCCAATTTTGGTGCATCATAATACAGCAATACATATATATAATATAGCCATTGATTATAAATCGTAATAGATTACATTATATTACAATCACGCTCTGAAAAACCAAAACACCCACGATGTCTACCAATTTGGAGGTTTCCTAAGTCATGGGGGGACCCCCAAATCATCAATTGTTTCTTGGGTTTTTGCATTATAAATTATATTAAATTATAAACCATCCAGCTAGTGGGGTACCCCCATGGCTATGGAAACCTCGTCGTCCGCTGTGGCACCGTGCCCAGCGGCATTTCGGGGGCACATGTGGAGCCTCTTCAGCACCTGTGCATCACAGTTTCGAAAGAGAAATCCTTGTTATTTCTGCATTGTAATGGGATATAGTTGGGATATACATATAATTGTATTTGAGATATATTAGTTGATGTATATATATATATATATTGGGATATTATAGCGGGATAGAATTGGGGAATATATTGGGATTATTTCATATTATGTCTACAATTTTCTACACGTACAAGGACATATTTTTTTGGTCTCATTACATCCCCTAGTAATAAATGTTGGGCATAATTGACCAACTTTTATTGGGGGATATGGGGACAAATGGAGATGGGTCAACACCGACCATGAGTTGGGAGAAAAAAACACGATTTTTAGCAGGGGTGGGGACAAAACTGACATAATTTATACACTGGGATGGCCATTTCAACGGGTAATTCATCATCATTCACTTTCTAGGGATACACTATACCTAAACCTAAATCATCTTAAATCTACTTGAAGGTTTTTGATTTGGCATGCTCCCAAAGAGCAAACCAGCTATTCAACTGATCTCGATACTCCAAGGTCGCCACTCAACTGTCGCAGCAGCTCTTTGGGCTGCCTGGAAGGAGGCTAAACCTTGTCTCTCTGGCTCTGGGGGCATTAAATACTGGGACCATCTGGGACCTTTTGTTTTATTACTGTAATTATTCAACCAAACATAACCAAACCATTACTAATTCATACAAATTCATGCTAATTCAACACGTTTCAACAAGATTTAAAATGATTTAACCCTCAGGATAGAATAAACAAAAAAAATGTCGAAACTCAGCAGATCTCTGCATCTTTTGGTCTCAAATGCCATAGATCAGCCGGGTACTCTTCCGACACGTGGCCAAGACTTCGGCTCGTGACACCCCTTTGAGACTGGCGATTTTGTCCGCCACATATGACACGTGACCAGGATGTGCAATGCGGCCACGAAAGGGCTCAGGTGCCATGTAAGGACTATCGGTTTCAAGCAAGATACGCTCAAGTGGCGTGTTTCGAACCACTTCTTGAACTTCGGGTGCATTTTTGAAGGTCACAACTCCAGTAAAACCAAGGCGCAGGCTGGAGAAACGCTCCAACAAAGCCTGCGCCAATGTATTTGAGCTGGTGAAACAATGTACATGTACAGGATGCTCTGTGGGCAAATGTTTCTCCATCAGCTCCAAAGTATCTTCTTCCGCAAATCTGGTGTGAACCACCAATGGTTTCTTCAAAGAAACCGCCAAGTCCATTTGTTTCGCGAAGACCTTCCGCTGCAAGCCTCGCAACTTCGGATCCTTCACCTGCCAGGTGTGAAACGCCATGAACCGCTAAACATCGGAAAATCTATGGTACCAAATAATAAGAAACAACAATCATAGGCCTAGAACATCCTAGAACAATCGTTTGCCTACAAAACTTCAAAGTCATTGAATACATTGAGCCATATGAACATGGAAAATGCGTTGCATCCACAGTGGAACAGAACATTGAATCTGAATATATCTGAATTTTGACAGCATTCCAACTCCTCGAGGATCAGGAATCAATTTCGACAGAGTTATATGTGCGACGGTCTAAACATGGTACTGGTTCCATGGTCATCGGTTTAGGGGGCATCGCTCCTCAAGGTCCCCTATCGCTCCCCGCAGGAAATCGCACATTCTTGAAAGTGACGGCGGCCGAATATAACATCTCCGCATACCATCTTTTGACGCTTGCTCATATGGTGTTTCCAAGTAAAAATGGTTTGCCGTCACATATTATCTATGCATATAGTATGCATATATATTTATTTATTTATTTATATATATATAGTAAATGTCATGTGTAATATATAGATCTCTATTTGCTATATTGATTATGTAGACACCATCTGTTTGTGCATACGCATTTCATTTACAAATATACAATTGATACACTCACACCTGGGAATCCCCCAACAGAGTCCAACACTTTTTTTAAAAAATCCAGCGCCTGTCCACGCGTCTTCTTGTCGAAATAGTCCAAACCACATTCACCCCAGGCCACAACCTTCTGCATGGTCATCATGGCCAGCAACTTCTTCTCCACCTCATGGGGGACATGAAGCTGGATACCAACACCAAAAAATTGGAAGGTTTTAACGGTACATTAATATGGATCTATATGACCGAAATGATCCGCATAAATCCGGGCAAAACAATTTTGGGACCAAGAGATGTCATATCCAAGAGAATTGTATCGCCATATGTCGTTTTCTCTGGTGTTATACTAACAATGATCAAAATGACATAAAATGACAACAGTATATAAAACATACAAAACTTGCACATGTATGCAAATGTTACCTCCGGCAATTCAAGATAGCTTTGGAAGTCCATTTATAGATGATACTGATGCCTCATCATCCCAGTCGTGCGCATGGAGGGGATGAATGCCAAAGGCACCGTAGATCCCATCCTTAGTCACAATTTTCATGTGCAAATTTTATCAAATTTTATGAATTGTGGTCCATCTATGGGTCAAAAGTCCCAGAATTGGATGGTTACCATGACAAAGAATGACCAAAACTCATGATTTCCACAGGTTCCATGACAAAAATTTTCATCCCATGCTGAATCGGCTCATGGGATGATCGTAGCCTGCCCAGCAATGGACTGGTTCCTTCACATGTCCTGTTTCCCATTGAAACAGTCACTTTGGGGGGACACACCATAAGAAAAATATAGAAAAATGATATATGATGAATTACTGGTATGATGATATATGTTTGTTTTTAGCACGGTTCTAATCCTTATCGTTGTTTGAGTGTCACGTTAAGGTACTAAGCTAATAATGATCGATTGTATTATCATATTATCAATATCATACTGACTTATAAGTTACGTTGGATACAGCCCATGTTTCAATATTTTTTCAGACATACTGACTGTAGTATACTGTAGTCATTTGCAGCCCTTGGCTCATACTTCAAGAAGGATGCCGCTTGCTCCAGGTCTGCCTTTTGACAGCCGATGTTGACACACGCTTCCAAGTCATTCTCCGATCCCTCCAAGGAGTCACGCCATTCCTGGTGCTGTCACTTCTAAGAGCATCTTCACAAAACACATATAGTCTATTAATGTCTATTAATGTCTATTAATGTTTATTAATGTTTATTAATGTCTATTAATGTCTATTAATGTCTATTAATGCTTATTAATGTCTATTAATGTCTATTAATGTCTATTAATGCTTATTAATGTCTATCATATTAATGTCTATTAATGCTTATTAATGTCTATTAATGCTTATTAATGTCTATTAATGTCTATTAATGTCTATTAATGCTTATTAATGTCTATTAATGTCTATTAATATCTATTAATGCTTATTAATGTCTATTAATGCTTATTAATGTCTATTAATGCTTATTAATGTCTATATATTAATGCTTATTAATGCTTATTAATGTCTATTAATGTCTATTAATGTCTATTAATGTCTATTAATGTCTATTAATGCTTATTAATGTCTATTAATG
>CAMXCT020002835.1:0-58118 GCA_947184155.2 Cladocopium goreaui
TCATATGTGGCTGTGTCTCTGAAAAATGCTGGGGTACACCCCCGATGATGGCATCGGGAAGACGAGAAAAACCAGCCCACTGAGGGCCCCATTGCCAAGTCTCGGGAGAACAAATCTTTTGGCTGCGCGGAGCGGTTCCGTGAACAGAGGCGTGTGGCCGTTGGGGCCTACGAAGCCACACCCGGTGGGGTGGCTTCGTGGTGGTTCTCAAATCCGGGCAACCAAGGGTTGGGTCTTGAAGGTTTTCCTCTGAAAGTTGGACCAGCTGATTTTGCGTTGTGAAACTAGGTGAAACTAGCTGGAATCAACAGCTTTTCTCAATGGAATGTGGTAAATTCATGTATACTGTATATGCATGTAAATTCAACAAGAATCCATACCATGTGGTTAGCTCCACATCATGTTTGTGCATTTATTGACCCGTTGCCCGTAATGGTATGGCTCCCAGTGATGCCCAGGGGCGGGAGCATTGGTCCTGGTCAGTATCGCCGAAAGGACTTCTCGCCCGGGCAGCCCAGCCCATCAGCCCATCCCAGCCTGGATGGGATGGCCATGGATGGCCTACACGACTCGAAAAGCCACCATTTTCGGAGGGTTCCATGATGTTCCATGATGTTCCATGAACTGGGAGTATGATGAAAACCTTTGTCATCCTTTTTCCCAAAATAGCATCCTTTTTCATAGTGACTTAGTGAGTCACGCCAGGCTGCGGTTTGACAACGGCCGGTCCATTGGAACTGGAAGACAAGCCTGGGAAAAGGCGCAATCTTCGGGACTTGACGTGGATTGAAGGGACTTGACGTGGATTTTGTTGTTTGCTTGAAAGTTCGAAAGGTTGTATCATGTTGTATCTATTGCATGACAAATGCACATAGGGTGAACATGTCGCCCAGCCAGAGGTGGTGACGCCTGGTTGGGAATGCGAAGGCCACACAGCGGTGCAACAACAACCGGGGGAAAAAGATATAGCCAGAGGTGTCTGACATAGCGAAACCAATATCTTGTTGGAGGGGAAGTTGCACAATGTTTAAAAGTCTTTGTCTTTGAAAGCAGCAATTTCACATGCATTCCATGCAGCCCGCGTGTCAGGTCGATGTAGAGCCAGCCCCGGAGTAGGGCCTCCGCTGTGGAGCGAAGTTGTCCGAGGGGGTTTGGGGCCCAGAGGTAGGGGATCAGTGGTATCCCTACAGACCAATTGGGGAAATTAGGATCATAGGTGATCGGAATAGATAATATAGATCTAAAATAAGCTAAATCGACCCAAAACAGCTTGTTTCTTGGTGAGGTCCGCATATCCAACCTCCCAGTTAGCGATCGGCTTCACGAGCCTAGCAAGGTGTCTCTATGGGCTGTGCCCAGCGTTTCCCAAAAGCAGGTGCCTGGTGCCCGCAGACGTGGAAGGAAATGGATGGATTTCTAAATCCCGAAATGGTTAACATATTCGAAGCTGGATCCCCAACACAAAATGGATCAACATTGTTTTATTTGGATCCTTTCGAAGCTGGCTACCTCAAGCCACACACCAAGTTTGAGAAACAGTCAAGAGTTGCTACAAGGTTATTACATGGTCGGTTTGGAAATAACAAATCACTGGGTTTTACCAAATTCAAGGATTCAAGACTCAGAACAGACCACCAGTCGGTGACAGCCGGTAGAATTTTCTCAGCTTCAATGTCCGGCGGCGGCTGGGTGCTGGAATCTTCAATATGGGATGTGAGACTTATGAAGTTGCCCGGTGACAGAGTAGGCACTTGATATGAAGTTGTGTTTAAGAAGGATGACTTTGGTTAATGTGGTTCTGGAGTGCTTCATGATCTTCATGCTTAGGCCAAGGGATCCAAGGGTGTTTGAAAACATGGGCTCACCCGTCACCGCTGTTTACGCCAGCTGACACGAGCTGCAGCCCTGGACCCATCTACAACTTGCAGGCCAGAGGGGAATTCCGATCTACTTCAACTGGGGAAAACATGGGAAAACTATTTCCTTCCTTCAAAGATAGTCTTTTTATTCACCTCAGGCGATAGGGTTCCAAGATGTTCCAAGTGAAGATGATATAGAACCGCATCAGTTCTTGGGTCTTGACTCCTGCCGAAATGGTGCGATTTAAGATGCCATATATAGTCTTGGATACCGTGATGGTTTAACTTCTGCGACTGGTTTTGATGATTTTTGATGTGGGTATGGGTCAAATTCATGGAATTTGCTGCTGAAAAATACTTGATTATTGTAAAACCCACTGCATCTCATCAATCCCCCATGTTATAGGTGGTTGTTGGTTACACACCATGAGTTGTTGGTACACATATCACTCACAATAGTAAAACCGTATTGCTGCTCAATAATCTTAATATCATAGAGACAACTTATCTGAGATAACCATTAACCAACAGTGTTAAACATTGTCAATGTTTTGAACATCCTTTTTCTGTTGCTTTCCAGTTGGCTTCTCACCGGAGCAGGCAGGTCCCCGCGTGGCACCACGACGACCCATGAAGAAGGAGATCAAGGAGACCAAGGAGAAGGAGATCAAGGAGACGGCGGTCACCCGGTGACCACTTCATCCTGGCTGATGAGATTTTAAATGGGGATTCAATCATCATTCATAGGGGGTTTTAAACACTAAAAAAGGGTATATATATAATATATATAATTATATATGAAGAAACATGCACTTAGCTTGGAACGACTGGCATGAATCATTGCCGCACACCTTCATCCATGCTTGCCGCTGCCATTTACTTTTCAATGATCTGACATAGGCCTAAAGCCATATGCTGCTACGCCTGCACCGGAAACAGCTGCTGCCGCTAGCTTTTGCAGCTGGATTTGTCAGTGGCACCGGAGCCTTACGTTTTGGGGCATTGCGCTTTTGCTTGCTGCTGCGCTTACTCCGAACTTTTGCACGGTGGACTACTTCTAGATCCTAAAGTTCCTGACCGGTGATCCACGCGGTGACCTGGCAACGTTCTTGGGGATCAAGGGTGCGGTCCTTTTGTTTTCACCATCTACAGCTGGCAAGCGCCTTAGTCTGTGGCCGGTTGAAGACTGAATTCAACCTTTTGCTGATTTTGTGTTTCATCTCCCGAAGGGGAGCCAATTCAAGTCATGGGAGATGCAGAGAGGGACCAATCTGGAGGTGCCTGGTCTCGCGTTCCAGGTTGGGACGGATCGCCACAGACGTGGCGAGCTTTCCAGAGAGAAATGAAATGGTGGACTAGCAGCCTGGACTTAGAAGGAACGAAGAAATACAACCTTGCTGCACGTTGGTTGTTGAGGCAGTCAGGCGTAGTTCGCCAAAGAGGTGAAGAGTTCAATCCAGATGAGCTTGAGTACCAGAAGGAGGTCAAAGGTGAAGATCCACAGACAGGTGACGAAGTTGTCATTACGCCTGAGGACCCGCTGAGTGGCTTGACAAAGTTGCTGAAGGCGTTAGAGGGCATCAATGGCAAAACAACACTTGACAAACGTGGAGAGCTGAGAAATTTGTTTTACTTGGAGTTGAAAAGAAAACCAGGTGAACGCATAGCTGAGTTTTGCTCCAGGTTTAGAGTTTCTCTTGCAGACCTCAGAACGGAGGGAGTGACCTTACCTTCCGGTGAAGTTGGATGGTTTTTCAAGACAAAGCTTGGTCTTGACCCGCTGCGAGTGCAACTCCTGGAAACTGCCTTGTCAGGCGCTGAGGAGTACGAGACGATCGAACGTGAAGTTCTTCGACTTTTCAAAGATCTGCATTCTCAGGATCCGTTGGTGCGCAAGTCTTTTGGAGACAGCAACAACAAGGGTGGTTCCTTGATGCAGAGGTTTTTGACTTCACAGAATCCTTCAAGCAAGCCTTCGTCCTATGCACCTTCGATGGCTAGCTCTGTGCCGAGGTCCCACAGGACTTCAACGACTTCTGGATCAAGCAGGTTCAGTGGATTTAGAAAGCCTTTCCCGGCCCGACAGGCCATGGTTTCTGAAGCAGAGGACCCTGAACCTGATGAGGAAGCAGAGCTGTTGGAAGATGAGAATGAGGCTGAACCGAACTTGGAGGACATGCTGAAAAGTGAAGCCGAAGCTCTTGCGGCTGAGTTGGATGACGCTGCAGACAACGGCGTCGATGCCTCGACCTTGCAGGAGATAGAAGAATCAGTTGAAACCGCAGCTGAAGCACTCCTCACCATGAAGGAGGCACGAACGAAGTTGCAGGAAGTGAAACGTGATCGGGGTTACCTGAAACCAGCCGATGGTACCTCGAAGAACAACCCAAAGAAGACTGCCAAGAACCCGTGTTTCGATTGCGGCCTTCCAGGACACTGGGCTGGAGACCCGGAATGTGGCAAACCTGGACAAGGCCTTGCAAGGAAGTCTTCGTTGAAGAAACCCGGCAGCCGACATGTCAAAGTGGTTGAAACTTTGAATACAGAACATGTGGATGAAGCGGAAGGTGAAAGCCATGAGGTGCTCACCGTGTCGGCTCAACCTTTGTCCCAGTCCTTTGTAGCTGCACTTGAAGATGCCCACTCCGTGACAAAAGAAGCGCTGATTGCACAGCTGGCAGAAGACAAACGTCTTGTTGGAGCTTTGGATTCGGCATGCAACAGAACATGTGCTGGACCGGATTGGTTGAAAGGGTATCTTCATGGACTTCAATCTGCACCAGAAAGCATTAGGAGCCTAGTGACCTCAAAGCCTGAGCATGAAACCTTTCGTTTTGGAAATGGCGGCACCAAGGTGTCGGACATGCGATGGAGGTTGCCAACAGTGATAGGAGGGAGGCTGTTTTGCTTTTGGTGTTCGGTGGTGCCAGTTCCATCACTTGGTCTTCTACTTGGCCGTGATTTTTTGGAAAGTATTGGAGCTGATCTGTCCTTTTCACGCCGTGAACTTTGCTGTGAACGTTTGGGGGCTGAGAAGATTCAACTGAAACAGCTGGCTGCAGGACATTACCTACTGCCTTTGATTCCTGCTGCATGGCCAGGTGTGGGCTCTCAGCGTTGGCGTAGGATTGGACAAGATGGCATCATTGAGTTGCAGATGTCGACACCAGATTGGTTGAACTATTGTTTCAAGGGTCAACGTTCATTGAGGGCGGCAAAACATGACCATTTACTCACGGAACACAGTGTACATGTTGGAAATTTGGTTTGCACCGTGATGTCAAGCCCTGTTTCTGGTCCTTCGGTTCAAGCAACTTCAATGCGCTCTTCTTCTGAGCACCGTGAACCGACTCCTTCCTCTACGACCAGGACGACATCAAGGACATCTGTGAGAAATGCTAGTGCCAAAGGCCGGCGTGCAAACCGGCAGATGGCGCAGAATGTTCCTCAAGCTGAACGAGCGCATGCTGTGGGCCGCAAGAGGCGTCCTGCTCTGGCTTTTACAAAGGCCTTTCTTGCGCTTTCTGCCCTTTCCATACCCCTCGACGTCATCAACAGACAAATGGTTGGAGCAAGCGCGCAAACAGGTTTCAGCCGGGGTGATCTCAAAGCGCCACTTCAAGTTGGCGGTCGCAATGAAGCAGTTCACCATGGCCAATCTGGGAGAATGCATACACCTGAGAGGACGCATTGGCCTCAAATTGGCGTTCTGCGAGGACCCGACGGTGGAGGGCATGTTGCAAGCTCTTCCAATGAAAGGCATGGCCAACAAGATCCGAAAGGCCGTTCAAGCAGAAGCTGTGGCCGCAGCCAAACAGCTTGCCAGCGACAACAAGCGAGAAGCAGAGGCTCGGACCTTGATTGGGCCAAAGGGCGGACTTCCTTCACTACGAGGGGACCTGGTGAGACTTGCAGCCCTTCTCCAAGTGACTCTTGGAGACAAGGACACCATCGAGGTGATAAAAGAAAAGGTGAAGCCAATGGTGGCCATCCTCAAAGAGAAGCCTGTGCAGCCGACCGCTGCAAAGTCAACAGCCAAAGCCAAAGCTGCCAAGCCGAAAAGCCATCCCAAAGATGCGAGCGCTTCCTCAATGTCTTCAGAGGTGCGCCCACTGTCAGTTCTTCAAGATCAGGTGGCAAGCTTGACAGCACAGTTGGAAGCAATGAAAGCCTTGCTGCCGGAACAGCACCAAGTGCCGGTGGTGGATCTCATGGAGGTGGATGCGAAATCGGAAGTGGAGTCAATGACTTCCGAAGATTACAAGCAAGTTCAAGAAGCGATGCTGGAGGATTGCTATGGAGAAGCCCTGAGAGCACAATACGGGAACATCGACCTGGTGGATCTGACACAGGAGCAGATCGAAGCAGTGGTGGATCCATGAACTTCCCTGACTTCAATCCCTTCAGCTTGAACCAGAAGATCAAGAGCGGCCAAGCTCAGATGATTGCACAAGCCTGGCAAAAGCATGAAGCTGACCGTTTGAAAACCTCCTGGGGCCCAGCCAAGATCCGTGAGACCTTGGTTGCTGACTATGAGAATGATTTCTGGCATGCATTGACGGAAGAGACCTTCATCCAACCCATGGTCTTTGATTTTGAGTCCTTTGCGGTTTCTGACGCCAATGCAGTTGAAAAGAATTCCAAGACTTCAAAGAATGCCAAGGTTTCTGAGTATAAGCAGTTTTCCAAGAATGCCAAAGTCCCATCGAATGTCAAGGTTTCTGCGAATGACCTGGCCACAAAGAATGTCAACCGTTCTGAGCCCTGTGCAGGCTCGTCGAAGGTCAAGCCGTTTGTCACAGAGGTCTACACGAGTGCTGAGAACGTCATGAAAGAGGCCAGAAAACGTGGACACAATGTGGGGCAATCTATGTCTTTGGAAACTGGTTGGAACTTCTTGGATGCCAATGACAGGTTCAAAGCTTACAACAAGATCAGAGATGAAAAGCCTTTTTGCGTGGTTTTAGCATTTCCTTGCAATGGTTTCAGCCCTCTTCAACGTTTGAATGGACTTCATCCCGAAAGAAAAGCAGAAAGAAGGGCGATTGGTCGTGAACTCATGAAGTTTGCTTTGGAAATAGCTGAACTGCAGATCAGAGAAGGTCGACATGTCATCTTAGAAAATCCTCGAGGCAGTGAAGCTTGGAATGAACCTGAGATGTTGCGTTTTCTTGAGGAGAATGAGCTCTACGCCGCTATCTTTGACCAATGCCGTTTTGGCCTCAAAAGCCTTTCTGGTTGGTTGCACAAGAAGCCAACGAGAGTGGTGAGCTCAAGTTCAGATGTTGCTGCGGAATTGGATGGAGTGACTTGCATGCGCAACCACCCTCATGCGCCAGTTCTGGGCGGCTCTCATGTGACAGCCCGTGCGGGCATCTACCCAAAGCCTTTGGCACGCGCCATCGTTAGGGGCCTTGAGAAGCAATTTGAACGAGAGTTTGCTCCTCGTGAAGCTCTTGCTGCCGAAATTGGAGAGGATGTTGAGGAGGAGGAATTGGCTTTTGAAGGCGGTGGATTGGTGATGCCTCAAGATGATGGCAGTGATGTGGAGGACGAAGTGGATTCAAAAGGAACGGCAATTCCTGTTTCTTCTGGCATGCGCGCAACAATCCTTCGACTTCACCAGAACACTGGCCACAGATCGGGCAAAAGGTTAGCCCGAGCCCTAGCCATTGCGGGTGCACCTGCAGAAGCAATTCAGGCGGCGAAACAACTTCAATGCTCAGTTTGCCAAGAGCGACAACCACCTCGTGCCCGCCGTCCTGCTTCTCTTCCTGTGCCTCGCGACATGGGTGACCAGATCCATGTGGACTTGCTGGAAGTTTTTGACACCAGCGAGAAGAAGTACGTAGTGGCCCATGCAACTGATGCCGCTACACGATTCCAAATGGCTGAGATTTTGCCAGACAAGTCAACCAAGTCTGTGGTGCGCTTCCTTTCTACCAGATGGATTGCAACATTTGGCCCTCCGAGAGTGATGGTCGTGGACCAAGGCAGAGAATTTGTGTCTTGGGAAATGGAGGAATATGCTGGAAGCCAATCCATTCTTTTGCACCACATTGCCGTTCAGGCGCCCTGGCAAAATGGAATTGCAGAAAGAAGCGGTGGAGTGTTAAAAGCACTTTTAGCAGCCATCGTTACTTCTCAAAGCGTCCTTGGACTCGAGGACATGCAGGTAGCTCTTGCCGAGGCGACATCAGCTTACAATGGCGACATCAATGAATTGGGTGCCTCTCCTTTTCAGGCTGCCATTGGACGTCAGCCTCGAATGGTTGGAGACGTGCTGGGTGGCATACAGACAAGGCTTGCAGAACATGGACTCATTGACTCCAAGCCTTCGCTGGCTAGACAGTTGGCCATGCGAGAAGTTGCCAAAATAGGAATGACCCGCCTTCACTTCAGCCGAAGTTTGCGGAAGGCAGAACTAGCACGATCCCGAAACCCAACCATTGAGCAGCTTCCAGAGCCTGGCACAATCTGCTACTTCTACAGGCCTTTGAAGTACAACAACAAGACAGCGCCGTCCAAGAAGAAGCTCACTCTGAAACGTTGGCACGGCCCTGCACTTCTTTTGGCCATTGAAGGCAGAAGCTCTGGATACTTGAGCTACAAGGGGCAATTGACCAAATGCGCCCTGGAGCACATTCGTGCAGCCAGCACGATGGAACAGATAGCTGCAGATTCTTGGCGTGAAGCCATAGAAGAAGCTGTTGAGGCTGCCACCTTGGACTTGTCGGCCCGTGGGCTTCCTTTGGCCGATGGTGGCGATGGAACTGCTGTTCAACAACCAGCTGCTGTGATGCCAATGCCTGGCACTCCTGCCTTCTTGCCCTCATCTTCAGCAGCTGCAGTTCCAGAACAAGCAATGCCGGTTGGCGATGATTTGCCTCCGGTAGCGCCTCAAGAACTTGCTGGTGCCTTGATGCCTGCCTCTGCACCAGTATCGACTGTGCCTTCCAGAAGATTGAGTGAGGCGACGTTTGAACGAGCCACTACAGATGGACTTTCGAGTGGACTCGGCGATGGACTTCGAAAACGAACCTCAAGCTTTGCAAGCCAATTGCAAGGCGTCATGGAACAAGCACGACGTCAACGTTTGGCAGATCCTACAGGAACCAAACGAGCGGCCGACACATCACTGGAAAGATTGAAGGCTGAATCCTCTGAGCCTCCTGTTCCTCAACCTGATGAACCTCCAGTGATCACAGCAACTTCATCTACTGAGCCTGCGGCAGAAGCATTGCAGACCACGAGAGAAGATGTTTTGTCCAGTTTGGGCGATCCTTCACTACACCCACTGCAACACATCTACAATGCTGCCTGTGAAGACAGACTCAACCCTACTGAAGTGCGTGTGAAAGATCATGGTTCTTGGGATGGCAGATGGCCTTTACCCTCAAGAACGGAATGGCATGCTCACCAACGGCTTGGACTTCCTTGGCCTTGTGGGCATGATGATCTGGTTGAAAATGACGTGATGGCAGTTCAAGCCAATCGCAAAGAATTTCACTGGCGCTCCATGAGTGATGCTGAAAAGGCTGAGTTCAAGATTGCAGCCGAACAAGCTTGGAGCGTTTGGAAGGAGAATGATGCGGTTGAAGAATTATCTCCTGAAGAATCTCAACGAGTGCGTGAGAGACTGAAGAGAGAAGGCCAGCAGGGGAAGATTCTCACCCCCAGATATGTGTTTACCGATAAACACGAAGGCCTTCGCACTGAGCAGAACAAGTTGCCTCTCCGTGCACGAGCGCGCATTGTTGTTCCTGGTTTCAAGGACATCTTTTCATTTGGACTTCGAAAGGATGCTCCTACATGTTCAAGACTGGCCCAACATTTCCTTCTGACCCTGACGGCATGTTTCAATGTTTTGGCTGTTGGAGCTGACCTTGCTTGGACTTTGCTTTCAGCCGACATCAAGTCAGCCTTCATGAAAGGAGATGCCTACATGGATGGGACCAGAGAACTGTTCATGGAGAACATCCGAGGAGCCCTTGATGAACCTCGCTTGCCTTTTCCTGGACTTGCCAGGATACGCAAAGGAGTGTTTGGTTTGAGTGATGCGCCGAGACGTTGGTATTTGAGGTTGAACAAGTCCCTGATTCAGCAGGGATGGCAAAGAACTACACTGGACTACGCCTGTTGGGTTCTGTGGTCACCATGTGGAACGAGGTTGGATGGCGTCCTCATCTCACATGTGGATGATTTGCTTTTGGGCGGAAACCGCCGTGCTGTCGCCAAACTTCAAGAGCTTGGACGAGAATTGGGGTTTGGAAGCACCTCTGAGAAGGACATCACCTATTGTGGCAAACGTATCCGCCAATGGGATGATGGCCACATCACCATCACCATGGAAGAGTACCACAGCAACCTGAAGACAGTGAACATTCCTGTGCCTCGCCGAGCCAACCCAGACTCAGACTTGACGGAGATGGAACGACGTCAACTTCGTGCAATCCTTGGTTCACTTCAATGGCTGGTTGCTCAACTGCGATTTGATTTGGGTTTTCAGCCCAGCACCTTGCAAGGTGAACCGCCGAAGATCAGCACCCTGATGAAAGTAAATCTGCTTGTCAAGCGCTTCAAGCAGGACCCTGACTTTGCCCTGACCTTCAAGCCGATGGATTTGAAGGGAGCTGGAATCATGGTGGTAACAGATGCCAGTTTGGGGAATGTCACCAAAGCTGGCGGAGCTGATGGAACTGTGTTGGAAAAGGTGTTTAGCCAAAGCGCCTACTATGTCCTCCTAGCCGACAAGGACCTTTTGGCTGGACGAGAAGGAAGCTTCTCAGTGCTGGACGCAAGAAGCCACAGACTTCCTAGAGTATGCCGCTCTACATACGGAGCAGAGCTGCTGGGAACGGAAGAAGCATTTGATGTTGGATGTTTCTGCCGTGGCTGGTGGGCGATGTTGCAAGGCCTTCCCATCGAACACAAACGTGCTGAAGAAGTCATGGACTGCATTCCTTTGGCAGTCGTCACAGATGCACGTGATGTCTACGACAAAGGGTCTTCAGACACACCTTCGTACGGATCTCAAAAATCCCTGGCGTTCACAGTTGCCTGGATTCGTGGAGTCCTCAGCAAACCCAACACCATGCTCAAGTGGACATCGACGGAGAACCTCTTCGTGGATTGCGGGACGAAAGACATGAGCACTGAGCATGTACATAAGATTCTTAGCAGCTGCCGATGGAGCGTGACCTTCAACCAAGAGTTTGTCAAGCAGAAGCAGAAGACGAAGCCGAAGAAGCTCGCTGGCGGAAGCTGTGGGAGTCTGCTGGTAGGTAGTGCTTTGGGTGAAAACTCACCAATTTACCCATACCTAGCTCAGCTTAGTGCAAGCCCTGGATGGCACCAACGCGAAGGTGTCCTAATCAATGTGGCACGCCATGCAAAGTCTTTCAGAACTCCAGGAGCCCGTGTGGATCCAAAGAAATTTCCTTTGAGAACCACGTATGCCAGAATTGACCATCCAGACGGGAAGTCAGACTGGAGGATTTTGGAAGAAGGTACAGAATATGGCATTTTGCCAAATCCCCATGCGCTTTTGGGCACCATAGCTGGCATTTTGGTGACGGTGTATCGTTCCCAAGCTACAAATAAAGAAGAATCAACTGAAGAAACATGCACTTAGCTTGGAACGACTGGCATGAATCATTGCCGCACACCTTCATCCATGCTTGCCGCTGCCATTTACTTTTCAATGATCTGACATAGGCCTAAAGCCATATGCTGCTACGCCTGCACCGGAAACAGCTGCTGCCGCTAGCTTTTGCAGCTGGATTTGTCAATATATATATATAAGTGACTAATGATTGTTTTTTTGATCATAGGGTGTTGTACTACTGAGGTTAATGGCAAAACATTGAGATTCCGTATACGTGGTTGGCTAGTCACACCGTACGGGTCGTGTCCATAACCTGTGAGCAGACCGCGTTATGGGTACATGGGGAGGTCCGACAAAAAATAGGGAGGGTTTAAAATGCGCAGCTCAACCACCGGTATATAAGTAATATAAAGCCAACCGCAATATGCCATAATTTGGAGCTATGTAACATGGCTATGGGGCTATGGGAGTAAAGTGGTAAATTCTAAAATGGGAGACTTCAATCAAAAATGGAGGTTGAACCGTTGAACCCACCATTTTCCAGGCATTTCTCCCTCCCCGACCTTGTGACCTTTTTTTGTGTGATCACAGGAGGCCAAGGCAGAGAAGCCGACGCAAAACCTGTGGGGAGCCGAGAAAAATCGATCCATCCCCAGATGACTGGGCCACTGGGCGCTAAAAAAATCAGCCGAGGCCTCCGCCGACATGTGGAAAACCCTCCAAGAAACCGCGGTTCCGTGCGAACCCAGGGAACCCAGAAATGGGAACCCGTCGAAATCCGGGGAACCCGAGTTGCTCAGGAAAAAATGTGAACTTTTTGGTTTCTGGTTTCTGGTTTCATTTGAAGCTCAGATGGTCCCAGAGGCTTCCAAGTATTTTTGGTTTGTTTGATAGTTATTGATAGTTTGATTAGTGCCATGAAAAAATTGGCTGCTTGCACCTGGATCCGCAAGGAATGATGTGACATGGAATCAACCCTTCTAGGGTCTTCTAGGATTCTAGGCAAGAATCGCACAAGACTCGTGACTGTATATGTGTTTTTATTTGATTTCAATCTGATATGCAAAAAGATGTGGAAACATTATTCGGTATGTGGAGACAAATTGCAAGTCTCAACGGCAAAGTGCCAGAGATGTAGCCTTTTTTGGGAGGTATGCATCTTGTCCACAGCTTGTCCGGTGCGAAGCACGGAATGTGGGGCCTGGAACCCTAGTGCAAGGCAACGTCGCAGGGGAAGTTAGAGAACGCCTGCATCACCTACCACTGGACAGAACTAGGGTGAATTTGAGTGATCATCTTATATAGATCATCTTGCATTGACAGCTTCCAACAGTCGGCTGCCCTGCTGAGGCTATTTTTGATGGAGCGACCTGCAGGGTGATGCTCCTTTCTTTTTTAGAGGCCATGAATGGCCGGTGACCTTGATCATTTAGGCATGAAGTTTTGCTCAGCCTTGGGTTGTTCAGCGATGGTGGATGAACTTTAGGAAGATCTTTGGCCAAGCTTCTTTGCGAATCCGTGTAAAACAACATCCTAGCTGAGCTGTTTTGCATTGCAGATACTTGCATGAACAGCCCCAGAATCAGCTTCGTTTCACAGCATGCTTTCTTTGCGTATCGAACTACCCCTCACTTGCAGCTAGTCTGCAGCCAAGGCGACAGGTTGGAATGCACCCTGGAATTTGGCAGATTTCATTCAAGTATTGTGGATGCTTTGTTCAAGGGTTCCGGTTGCCCCATTCATGTACTCCACAAAACCATCATGGTGGGCCATGGCATTGACCTTGGTTTCTGTTGATATCTCCGCAGCATCTCAATCTACAGCCTTCATGTTTGCAGCCTAACTAATGCTCTTGAGCATTCACCGGTTGGGGATACTCATCAAAGAACCAAGGTGCCATTGGGGGCGAAACCACCGCAGAATGGTTTTGTCTAATTTTGCCTGATCATTTGCAAATAACATGGAACTCCATGAAGCCATTTTGCTGCAAGTGCGAGGGTGTGCTTTTCTTTTCCATATCTGAGGCCACGCACACGTTTTGCACCTTTTATCGCAAGTCGTCGAGTTGTGTCCTCATGCGTGTGTATGAAGTGGGTATGAAGTGGTCTAGGACACAGGTTCCATAGTCATTCCGAAAGGAATGGCACTGTCACTCCCGTGCTCAAAGAGGAAGCCATGGCGTTCTGTTGAGCGTGTCTCATCTAAAAACACCCAGATCCAATTGTTGGAGACAGAAGATATCTTGCACCGTCGGTACCACGGGGTAGAGTTTTTTTTGATACTTTTAGCAAGGGAAGGACACAGATAGGTTTTGGTTCTGCCTCAAAGAGGTTTAGTAGCTTTGCCTTTGGCGAAAAGTTCATGACCTCCATCCCAATCGTCCTGTTGATTCGAAAAATCCAGAGCCCTTTTGTGACACCAAAGGTAAACTTTTGGCTTGCTTTGACAAGTGCTTTTGCGAGAAGAAAAGTCTCTCTGCATGTCACTTGAATGAAATAGACCTTGCAGACAATATATATATATGTATATATATATGTATATATCGAATCTTGGAAACATGATGAAACATGGTAACATTTTGCCTTGCCGACCTTGCTAGATCTATACACTTTGACTGCAGCGTTTGTTGCTGCAGTGGGTTGTAGTTGTGTGGCTTCACCAACAAACTTTGTGTAGGAAAGACCTTCAGCATGATGCACAACTTGATCGCCCTTTACATTCCTAGGTGGGCCTTGCGAGATCATATCTCTGTGGCCAACACAAACCTTTATCTCTTGGACATCAACACATTGACATATTAACATCAATTGGGTCTCGATGCCAATAGCAGCCAGAGCACATCTCGCGGAAAATGTTCCCGTTTCCGATGCCCAATGCGAGCAGCATTGGAGGCCTGCTGTGATCTGAAATTGATGGCTGTTTTCAGGAAGTGTGACTAGACGAATCCCAGATCAGGGAGGAGATAAAAGGAATGGTTCTTCTTCTTCTTCTTGTTGTTGTTGTTGCTGTTTTGATTTTAGATCCATATAAATCCACGGTAAATCCATGGTGCCATCCAGGCTTTCTTGTTCCCTCAGGACACATTTTCACTTTTGGGGGGGTGCCCATGGTGCCCATGGTGCCCATGGCGCCCATGACAGCCCTGCTGGTTGATGATTACAGGGTCTTATAATAAGAGTCTAATATGATGTTATATGCATTAGATACATTATACCATGTTAATCTATGTTAGACTCTCCAATTTATAGGGGATTATCGGATTATCACATATCACAATCCATTCTGGGGAAATCCCTGCAAACCAACCGTCAGCGGCCCTCAGGTTTCTCGTGCCCTGAAGCCTGGACAATGTCCCAGCCAGGCGCAAGATCTGGGAAAGACTGGAATCTCAACCAATCTGGTTGGGGCCAAAGGTGGAAAACTGAAAATTAAATCCGAATTTGGGAATCAAGGTTTGAGACATACCTAGAATTTTGTTTCTGGTTTGTAACTGTTAGAAGGCCAAACTGAACCCCAGCTTTCATGCATTCGACATAACAGTTGGAGTTCGCACGCAGCTTGAGACACACCAATGAGGAGGTTTCTTGCAACATTTTTTTTCAACAAGAGCTACAGCCAGCAAGATCCATACCCTTTCGTGAAGAGTGCATGATTCATGAGGGTGGTCATTGTAATGCTACAGTGAATCTAGCATGGACATTAGAGCCTTCTCAACCACTGCTCTCTCTCACTCAGCTAATCTCCATGTGCAACCATTTTGCTGTGGGTTCTTCCGACTCGGAAAGCAAGCATCTCTCCATTGAGGCTGCCAGTCGCTTCCTGGAGGGGCTGAAGGTGCCATACTATGCAATACGCTCAAAGCGCAGTGTGGTGCCACAACTTTGGGAGACGACCCTCCAAGTTTAGCTCTGCTGGCAGGCGGCCGGAGCTCCAAATGCGGCAGGCAAGCGCATGGGGTGAGAGATCTCTGCATTCTATTGATGTCGAGGAAGTGCGAGGTCTGAAGAGATGTCTTCAGCATTTTTTTGGTTGCAAATGGATCATCAAAACGGAATACCATCCACATCTATGAATCCATGTATGTATGTAATGCAATGTGATGTAATACTATGCAATGCAATGTAATGCAATGCAATGTAATGCTACCTGATGTAATGTCATGTCATATCATGTCAGTGTCGTGTCATGTAATGTCATGTGATGTGATGTTATATCAGATATGTTATGTTTAAGTTTTGTAGTGTTATGTTATGTACGTACGTATGTGTGTATGCGCGTATGTGCGTATGTACATATATGCATAGTGTTTGGCAGGCATTCGGTGTGCATAATCATTGAGAACATTAGTGTGAATACGTAAATCGATGAACATACATTTTGGCATACCGAAACACTCTCCCGTTGGAGGCAGCCTGAGACAAACTTGAGGGAAGGAGTTAAAAAAAGTACATGTCGCTGCAAGATGATGCAATGCTTGCAAGCATTTTTCAACCTGTACTTCTCGCATCTAATTTCTAATGTAAATAAACAACAATAGGTAGATAACAATAGATAATAGATAAACAATGAACAAGTAATGAATAAATAGGTGCAGAAACAAATAAATAAAATAATTATAGAGCTTCGCAGACCGCCGATTCCAAAAAGGCTTGGGGTGAGGACTTGGCCGGCAGCTGAGCGGCAGGGGTGGCGGCCGCTATATGCCTATGGCGGGTGGTGGCGGCGGCAGCTGTGGTTGTGGTTGTGGTTGTGGTAATGGTTTCGGTTGTTGTTGTTGTTGTGGTGGTGGTGGTGGCCATGTTGGGGCCATGTTGGTGCAATCTTGGGCCATGTTGGGGCCAGATTGCGGCCGTGTTCGTGTTTTTTTTGTCAAGCGAAATGCAGTCCAAGCGGCGGTTGTATGAACTACACGTCAGCAGTGTTCGCGTGAACCATCAAATTCCCCGGAAAAACAATTTGATCCCATTCGTCGTGGTCCATTGCTATTGGGGAGAGCGTAGTCCAGATCGCAGTGGTATCATACCAGTCTGCAAGGGAAGGTCCAAAATATATGTGAACCATGGACTGAGTGCCTGTGGTGTACATTGGATGGGAAATTTCTTGGGTGGTGGGATGCTGATTTCTTCTAAGTTGCTCAGAACGGTGAAAAGCTTCTGAGAGAGCAATTTCAGGCGAATGCGCCCTAGGTCTACCAAGACGGAATGGAGAAGAGAGGCGCCGGAGGGCATGTGAGGCATGGAAGATGATCCTATGCTCTAAGGCTTCAAAATGCCGAAGAAGATGACCGAGGTAACGCAATCGCTGGACGGAAATACGCTGACTGGGTATCAGGAGAGGGCATGACAGTAGGCGAGGGAGAGCGAGTATCATTGGAACCGTCCTCCTGAGAGGGGTGAAGGATTCGATGGTAGTAAGAGCTTTTAACTTGAAAGATTTGTCGCAGAACCTTATAGTGAAGAGAATTGAGCCTTGTGATCTGCGCAGGGGTAAAAACTTGAGATCCACTCCCATAGAGGAAGATGGCAAGCACAATTTGCGCATACACCTGCAATTTACGGCGCGAGGGGAGGGACGGATTGTGAAGACGGGACAGAGGGAGCGAAACGCGCCTATCGCTTGCGAGCAGCGATAATTGCAGTCCGGTGCAGAAGATGCATTTGCAGCTACGTAGGCCCCAAGATATTTGGCTGACTGCAGGGGTGGGATTTGAACACCCAAATCATCTGTTCCCATGCAATGTAGGCAGGAGCAAGGGGAAAGTGGGGGTGATATGAGGTGAGAGATGAATGGAGAGATTGGAATGGAGGCGCAGAAGTTGGCACTACCGGGGTTGAGAAGCAAGCCGTGCTTGCTAGCTTCATGCTGGAGACTGTGCAGGAAGCGGTGTAGAGTAAGTTGGGTGCGGGCAACTAGAACTGTGTCGTCAGCATACTCAACATCAGTCATGGGAGAACGAGAAGAGAATGTCCACGGGGTAAAGTGGAACCGGGTTTCGAAGGAGAATTGGACATCATGCATTACCCCGTCAGAACTATGATAAACAGATATGGGCTGAGAGGGCATCCGTGGCGGATCCCACGTGAAAGGGAGTACCTGGCGGAGAGATAAGAAGAGGAGGAAACAAAAAACATGCTGTCTACAAAGAGTGCTGCTATAGCGTGCGCAAAAGGGAGATGCACGCCAATATGGACAAGGGAAGCAGCCAAATGCTCGTGGCTAACGCTGTCAAAAGCCTGAGACCAGTCCAGGGATAGAATATACAAGGGTGTGGTATGACGCTCAAACAGTTCTACCATTCGACGGATGATGAAGAGAAGTGCACTTGTGGATCGGCGCGCTCGAAAGCCACATTGAAAGTCGCTGATGCGATGATCGAAGTGGAGAGCCAACCGGCTTTGGAGCAAAGCAGCAAAAACTTTTAAACTTTGTAAATAGAGTTCGCTAAGCTTATTGACCGATATAAAGAGGGCAAACGATGGCAAACGGCTGTTCTTTGACCCACCTGTGAAGATTATAACCACCCTTGCTAATTTCCAATGGTCTGGAGCTGAAGCAGACAGAAAGCAGGCATTGAAATACTCGAGCAGAAGGCGGCGCATTGCAAACAGGAGAAGCTTGTACAAATCAGCACCAGCGCGGTCAGGGCCAGGCGCCTTGCGCGATTTTAATCGTCGGAGTGCTAGGTGTAAGTCGGTAATGGTGAAGGTTGTGAAGGCTTCAAAGACACAAGGGTAAATGGGAGTCTGGGAGGGAGGGGGGCATAAGGCAGGTTTCCGTACTTCATCTCGGCCCTGAAGGCCAAGACACTGATTGAGTTTGCGGCTGGTACTTGTATCGGACCCGCTTGATTGTTTTCCAGCGGTCAGCTGGCGAGGCCCTGTGGTCAACTTCCAGCTGGCGTAGAGTCCAGCGTTTGCGATCTCGCCGTGCGTGTGAGCGAATGTGCCGGCATAAGGTCTCCTATGTTGTAATCTGCGGGTCCTCACAATAAGATCACATTGAAATGCATGCCTGACAAGACGAAGGTGTCACAAGCGCACTGAAGCTCGTGCCAAATGCCTCCGTGTTCGTGATGAAAGGCAAAAAGCACACCCAAAACGCGATTCGCAGAATTAATTGCAAAACATAGGGGTGGGCCTGGGTTCGGTCAGCGGCTTTTTTTCGACATGGCTTCAATACGACCAGCTTGGACCATCTTTTTTGGGCCATGTCGAAAGTAGCCTGGTCCATCTTGTGGGAACCTGTTGTCCGTTGGTTTTCATATACTCTTCGATTGTTTTTTTCAGTCATTCCTGTGCGCTGTGACATCGGATTTGTTGGCCACACTTTGACTTTTGGCGGTTTCGTTTGCTCCGGGATGTTGTGGACGCACGTGTTTGCAACCTAAGTTCGCTAAGTACAATGCAACTTCAGCAAGTAAGATATGGTGGAAACATCGTTTCCCCCACCTGACTTTGATCTGAAGCCATTCAGTAGATGATTCCTTTCACATTCTAAGTGGTACTGGTTATATGTCATCATCGGCACCTTCAAGTTCAGGATGCTAGATAATGAACAGACATCGGTGGTATTTCCATGGCGAGTACGCCAAACCATGGCTTTTCCTTTCTCATTCTTGGTGGGTCTGAGGGCACCACTGGGGTTGAAACCATACCATGGAGACACGCGATTTACCAGCAGTTGGGTTTCAGAAAGCTGACCTGTTTGTGAGGAGCCCTTCCTTGATTATCACGAAAGCTAGCGTCAGCTAGCTGGAGTCTTCTTGCTTTAGCAAGTATTGGGGGGGCTGCTCAAGGACATCACGTGATTTTTCACGCGAAAGGGGGCCCCCCCCCTCCCCCACCACCACCACCACCATCACCACCATCATCATCATCATCATCGTCATCATCATCGTCATCATCATCGTCATCATCATCGTCATCATCATCGTCATCGTCCTCTCCATCGTCCTCGTCCTCGTCCTCGTCCGCGTCCTCGTCATCATCATCATCATCATCATCGTCGTCCTCGTCATCGTCCTCGTCATCGTCATCGTCATCATCATCATCATCGTCATCATCATCATCATCAACAGCATCCTCGTCATCATCATCATCATCATCATCATTATCTATCTATCGATCGATCGATCGATCGATCGATCGATCTATCAATCAATCAATCAATCAATCAATCAATCAATCATCATCGTCATCATCATCGTCATCATCATCGTCATCGTCCTCTCTATCGTCCTCGTCCTCGTCCGCGTCCTCGTCATCATCATCATCATCATCATTCATCATTCATCATTCATCATTCATCATTCATCATCCATCATCCATCATCCATCATCATCATCATCATCATCATCATCATCATCGTTATTCAATTACATTTTATCATTATTGGCAATTATTGTCATTATCACGAAAGCTAGCGTCAGCTCGCTAGAGTCTTCTTGCTTTAGCACGTATTCCGGGGCTCCCCAAGGACATCACGTGATTTTTCCCGCGAAAGGGCCCCCCCTGCCCCCTCCCCCATATATATCATTGTTATATATCATATATCAATATATCATTGTTGCATCCTCGTTGGGACGAACAATGCCGCGACACGATGATGACAGTCCCTCCGCAACTCACCTCTTCCCTTCCTTCTTTCTCCTACCCCGCTAGCTTTCGTCATCCACCCCCGGCCTCAAGTATTGGCGGGAGATGGGTCAAGTCACCTATGGTACCAAAATCGGATGAGCATGACAATCAAGACCACTTTGTGAACAGTTTTGGGGGTCCGCGGTGTTTTGGACCCATCCAGTATTGATAGTATGATATGCATCTGCCGGTCATTTGTGTCAAAAGCAATGCGTTTGCCATATTTTTTTGGGAGTACCATACCCAAAATCTTTGGGAAAAAACCGTCGCCGCCCCTTAGCTTCTTGTTGTTGTTGTTGTGGTGGCGGCGGCGGTGGCGGTGGTGTCCGCATCCTCTGTTCCCTGGCGCGTGCCCCTTTGCTGTTTGTTGGGGCCAGCGGATATAGATAAACCAAATAAAAGAATCAACAAGCAAACAAACAAGCAAACAAACAAACAAGCAAGCAAGCAAGCAAGCGGACGAACGAACAAACAAACAATCACACACCCATGTTCTTCCCTCGAAAACCAGACTTGTGGAACTGCAAATCCCGCGTCGCCGGTGGAGGCATCACGGTGGGTCGCTTCGGGCTGGAGGATGCTGCGGTGTTGACGCAGCGCTTCGCTCGGCACGTGCCTCAGCCGCCCCAGAGTTTCTTCCGCGAGGCGGCTCTCCCATGGCAGCCATGGCTGGGAGCATTTTTTTGGGATTGGCGCAACATGTTGAATTGGGTTTCTATAGCTAAGAAGGATGATAAAGAATTTATCAAAGAAAGTTTAGAAGTCTATACTTCCGAGTTATGGCTAGCAATGGATGTCACAGCAAACCGATGTCACAGCAAATGGAGGTCACAGCATCATTGACTGGAATTTTGACGGGGTGTAAAAGGCGCCTCATATGCGAAAAACACCGGATAACATTGAACCGATGCCGCAGCCGCAAAGCACAAACTGCGACCAAAGCACAGCTGACTCACCTGACAGCAAGGGTGGGCCCAGCACAGCTCATCGCCTTCTGGCTCCGGGTCTTGTTCTGTGGGCAGGGCCAAGGTGCGGCGAGCCTTGGGGAGGCTTTACTCCCCTTCGCGTGCCAGCCAACTTTTGGCTGAAACGCGTCAGTGCCCAGCAAAGAACGTCCTTCAAGAAACAAAATGACCGCAATTTTCAATTGATTTACAAACTTCAGATTTGAATGCGCCAAAAGCATCCTTTGATATGGCATTAATCCTGGCTAAGGCTCTCAAGTCCCGACAAAAGAAAGAACATTTAGCCAAAACAGAGCAGTGAAACGACGAGATGAAATTTTAGTTGCGGTGTGTCGTGAATTCGTCCTTGTGTCGTTGTGGCTCTGGCCTCAAAACTGAATGTTCCCAGAGATTTGCGAACCCGATCGGAATTGCCCAGGGCCCAATTTTTTTCAAGTAATTAGCGCACCCATAATTGGCGCACAGCGTGATGAGATGAGATTGGAGAACACAGACTGCGGTGACAGTGAGATGCAATGAGCAATTTCCAAGAGAAGCTGCGATGCGATGAGATCAGACGAAATCAGCCAAGATCCAACATTCAAAAGACATGGCGCCGGAATGGCAAGTCAAGAAATTTTTGCTGCAAAACACAGAAGGCTTGCCTGCATCCTATAGGCACTGTCTTGGTTCCGCTCTATAGGCTGCATATATCAGCGTTTCAATTTTGAAATTTCCGCCCCCCGCTTGCCCGGGCACTACTTGTATAAGGACCTTTGGCAATGGCGCAGAAAAAACTAGTATATCCCAATGTGAAAGATGCGTTTGCTGTGTATTGTGGTGTGAGACCGTGAACTCAATTTTCATCTCATCACATGTTTGGAAACCTCTAGAATCCACGTTTTCCAACCGCAAACTGATGGGCCAAAACTTTTGCCATGGTTGGTCAGTGTGACAAGTTTGTATTGGAGGTGGCAAACCAAGTGGAACCTCCTTTACATCATTGGGCGCGGCAGCGAACGTGAGGGAACACAGACCAGCCTGAGTTGAAAGTGATGTTAAAGCCTCCCACCAGCCTTCAAATCAATGTTTTCGATTGTTTACCAACTCGCTGAAGTGGCACCATGCCTTCCCATTGATTTCTGAGGACAGCCCTGCCGATTTCAACGGCCAGAGAGGACATCTTCAACGTCGAAGCTCCCGTCCAAGGCAGACCAACACAGCTGGTCATTCTTGTTGCTGGTGGGAAATGCGTTTGAGCACAATTTGATATTTGCTTTGTATCTGGAAAATGAAGTCGAATGTATTTTTGGCCCTATACACGCTGTATGTATGTTGAAAGAGGGCCATGAATGCGGTACACACAGTCAATCTGTCTGAATGTCTAATTATTCTGTGCGTTTTCTTTAAATCATTTCTTTGAGTCTATATCCCTAGGTCTTGCATGTTTAAATCCAAAACCACATATTGTAAGCCGAAATAGACTCACCATCATCGCGAATTTGACCCAAGATGTCTTCTTTCTAAAGACCAATTCCTCAAAATTGTTCATCGAACCTAGCAATGGACACTGTTTTTTTTGGGCGGAAAAACGTCAGTAATGGGACAATTTCCCAATTAGAATGCCACACCCCCCTGGGTAATGATACAGGATGATATAGTATAACAGTATAACACTACCCATAATATGATATTATGATGTAGTTGTAATTCCAATTTCCCACTGAACTCCGTTATATTTCCAACTACTCAATGGTTGTAGCAACAGAATGATGGGGTCCCCTGGCGTGCGGCCCCAAAAAGGTACTACAGCAGTTGTCCTGGCCGACGCATTTGCAAGAAGTCGCTGCTATGATGGTGGGGTCATGGGGATGCCCATGGAAGGGGTTATATCTACAGTTTATGGGGGGTGTATCTACAGTAAAAAAATGTGAATGGGAATTATAGACCAACTTTTATAACTGGGTGGGGACCACCCTGATCCATGACACTTATGAGAGAAGCAGCCTGCCAGGTGCGAAACTCATCGGCATGGTGTGTCTTTGTACCCCACCCACCTTGCCACTCTCCGCCATTGAGGCCTGGAGGAATCTGACTTGTGGGTCCATGGTAGCCAACTTTTTGAACCATACCCAAAATGTCAAGGACCATCCAAAATCGATTAGATGTCAGATTTTCGAAATCGCAAAGAATCATCCCTGCATCCTGAAACAGAGAAATGCCATGTGTCCAACCCTTACAACGTAAGCTGCTCAGAGAGCTCAGAGATGGCATCATAAATAGATCACAAGCAGTTTGGCCGCCTGGCCCTGTGGTCAGGTGCTACAGTTCATTGAGTCCTTGAGTCTGCTGGGCACTTCCACTTTTCATGATCCATCCGTGTGGGGATCCCCAGAGAGACATGGGATCCAGCGATGCTGTTCCGATGGTGGTGCAAACAGGCGTGGCTTTCTCTTGATGCGCTTGAAGGTTGTTGCGCCCGGGCCTTGAGAGCACAAGGGAGCACAAGGGCACCGGCTTGAGTCTGGTTGATGGCCCTTTGGGATAATATACATAATATATCATGATATATGATGATATATGTAGATGTATAATTATAACTGTTGCTACCTGGTTTATTCGGGAATTATTAGGGCCATCAGAAAGTCCGAATGGAAATGATCCATGCCCAACTGACCCTGTCGTTTGATGGTTGTCCGGGAAGATTTTTCTATTTGCTTTAGGAATGATTTTCATCCGTCATTCATCGATTGGGATATTCAATCAGCATTGACATCATTCATCAACCGGGAAATTGTGATGCATCTTGCTGTATCTTATTTAGGATTGATGTGGGAGTCAGTTTCACGGTAGTAGACTGCTTGGAACCAACGGATTGATGTATCGTATCCGTGATGGGATAATTATGATTCTATGATGTAATCTTGTACAACCATTTGGAACTAATTATCTTGTCCTAAATGTATCTTATCCATAATGGTCCATAATGTATGATTCAACTTGGAACTATGTGGGAATCTGAATGAACTGGTTTGGATGTGGCCATGGCAGGGAGCAGATGGACGGAGCCACCTTGGCACAATGTGCCAAGCAACTAGCACTTGCAGGAGGGGAAGCTCCTCAGATATCCTCAGCTGTTTCCTTCTGGAGGAAGCACTCAGAGTGCGAAAAAGGGTGCACCCAAATTTGATTGTTTATCACCATTAGGCCAGTATATACATGTATATACCCCATCAGACAGACACGTCTAAGTCTAGGGTCGAAGCAGAATCAAGGAGATTTCTTAGAACCTGCAGTAAACACCTGGCTTGTCTGCCATACTTTTTTTTTTGTGACAAAGTCAATGCTTCTTTGAATCTACCCTAGAAAACCACCGGCAGATGACTGACCCCTTGTATGTCAGGCATTTATTCTCCTGAGATCAGTGAGGAGGTGGCGCGGCAATTGGAAGGCTGGCATCTTTTGTTGAGCGGGTTTGTGGTAGAACCGGAGGAATCTCCACAACTTTTCAGAGAAAGCATATGTTTTCCACCTCTGAATATGTTTTTGCATTTGTTGTGGCAAGATTGGAGTACGGCAGTACGGCACAGCGCATGTGATGTCCAGCCATTTGTCGGATTTTTTCTGCGACAGCTGGGGTCGCTGCCGTATGGCAGGTAACCCTTGGTCTTTCACCCCCGGCGACCTGCAGTGTTGCTTGGTGCATTGAATTGCTGGAATTGTACGTAAAGACTCAACGGTATTCGGCAAGATTGGGATATATTGGTTACGTGCAATGAATGGATAATAGCATCAACAAAGCTTGAGGATTGGGCTCATCTTTCCGAACAGCACACATTGTCACATAACCTTTCCAACACTTTGAGGAGTAAGGGAGGTGCTAAACTTCATTCACCAATGCGTTATCCAGCCACGGTTGAATTGAACCAGAGATTAGCCTGCAACATGATGAAATGGAGTGTCTGAATGCACAGAATCCAATTTTCCGATATTTTACCCAGCTGCAGTTTGCCATGTTTACAGCAGAACTTGTGTGCAAGGCTTATTACCACACTTCGGCAGATGGCAGCTTGGTGAGGTTGGTACAGTTCTGTGGCATCCAGTTGACATCACTGGACACATCTCGTAGCCGTGGCCCCGGCAGTTGCAAAAGCGAGCCTTCCACACCTTGGGCCGCCGCTTTGCAGAACATGCCGAGCTGCTCTCGCCCATGCAGGAGAAGCTGCAGCTGTTGCAACCGAAAGATAAGGAACCCCCCTTACAAGTAGAGATTAAAATGAAAAGGGATCATTGTAGCACCCCACACACACACAGGTTACACTTTGCTGTCCAGAGTCTAATATCAGCTGTTACACATAAAATAAAAATGAATGCCTGGCAATTGAGAAAGCGTTAAGGCAAACATGTCAGCTCATTCCATCTCCCATAATACTATATTCCGGTTGCAGGCGTTGAAAGTCATTGAGACCTTCACTGACATTGGCAACGTTCACGAGGCCCGGATTGCAGCCTCTCTTTTTATGCGATTGGAACTTTTTTTAGGTGCAGTTGAGGTTAGCAATCCCAACAAGATGGTATGATGGTGAATCCCATTGTGTATATCCCATAGTATACTATGGTTATGTATGAATGGTTGAACAAAGCGCGATTCCACAACTACGTTCTCACGATTCCAGAACCAAAACCACGCGATTCCACAACCAAACCACGCGATTCCGCAACCAAAACCGGCGCGCTTCCACAACTACATTCTCACGATTTCACAACCAAAATCCCACGATTCCACAACCAAAGTCCCACGATTCCACAACCAAACTCCCACGATTCCACAACCAAACTCCCACGATTCCACAACCAAACCCCCACGATTCCACAACCAAACTCCCACGATTCCACAACCAAACTCCCACGATTCCACAACCAAACTCCCACGATTCCACAACCAAACCCCCACGATTCCACAACCCAAATCTCACGATTCCACAACCAATATCTCAGGATTCCACAACCAAACTCTGAGGATTCCACAACCAAAAGCAGCCCCGCTTCTTAAGGAAGACTACCGCTACTTACTTTCATTATGCAAGATTCTTGACAAGTTACAAGGCATTTAAAAATCACCCACCCCCGCAAAACAATAGATCCAATTTAAGTCTTCAGCAAGCAGCCCCGCTTCTTTGGGAAGACTACCGCTACTTACTTTCATTAAAGAAGATTCTTTGGTTCGGGCACCTGCCTCTATAATTGCCCCTTTGTGTCGCGGCTGACGTGTACCGTTCTGGTTGACGTTGTCGGTGACGTTGTAAACCCCATTTTTTTTTTCTTACGTAAATTTTGACGTTGTAAACGCCGATTTTTTTTTCCTTACGTAAATTTTGACGTTGTAAACGCCGATTTTTTTTTCTCTTACGTAAATTTTGACGTTGTAAACGCCGATTTTTTTCTCTTACGTAAATTTTGACGTTGTAAACGCCGATTTTTTTTGTCTTACGTAAATTTTGACGTTGCAAACACCGTTTTTTTTTTGTCTTACGTAAATTTTGACGTTGTAAACCCCGATTTTTTTTGTCTTACGTAAATTTTGACGTTGTAAACGCCGATTTTTTTCCTCTTACGTAAATTTTGAGGTTGTAAACGCCGATTTTTTTGTCTTACGCAAATTTTGACGTTGTAAACGCATTTTTTTCTAACGTACATTTTGACGCTGTATATACGCCAAATTCTTTTTTCTTACATAAATTTGGATCTTGTAAACGCCACTTTTAGTCTTGTTCATGTCATGATTGATGTTATCAACCCCGAACTTTTCTTGCTTCAAGTCATGACTGACATTGTGAGTTGTATTTTTTTGTTTCCTGTGATTTATGCGTCATGAGTCATGATTCATGATTTACTATGCGCGCCCATTTTTGTTCATGTCGTTATTGCAATGATGTTTTTGATGTTGAGATGGGTCAATTCTTTTTAAATTTTGTATTGTCACACTCCTGATTCCTGATTACAGTTTTTGGTTTTTGTTTGTTTCTTGAAATTCAGCTGGCATTGAAGCTGGTGGGTGTGTTTAACTTGTCTTTTTGTCCCTCCATTGGCCCTTCATTTGTTGGTTATGCCGTCTTCGTCGTCGTCGTCGTCGTGGTGGTTGTTGTTGTTGTTGTTGTTGCTCTTCTTCTTTTTCTTCGCTTTCCTGTTCTTGTTCTCGTTGCTCCGTTCTTGGTGATAACCGTGCTTGTGGGTCACTGTCACACATTGCTACATGGTTGCGTTGTCACATCGTCACTTCCTGCTTGTAAGTGTTGCATAATGCATAATGCTGAATAAATGATGAACTAATTCGTTTCCTTAAACCTGGTACCTGGTAGATCCTGGTAGGCTGTGGAAAGTAAAACTGGTAGGTAACGGCAGGTAACAAGACAAGACTCACCTGCGAGAAAGGCAGGTCCGATCAGGATGCACACACGCACGCACGTCCACGCACGTACGCACACACGCAACGCGACTCTACGCGCCCCGAAACCAAGCAAAATTCGATCTCACTGAAGTACTGTGTGACTAGTGCTGTAAACTAATGGGCAAATGTGTGATGACACACGGGCAAATTATAGAGGCAAGAGCTTAATATAAACAAAGTCCCGAACTATCCCGAACTATTCCGAACTATTCCGAACTATATGAAATGCATCCGAACGGTTCAGAACGGTTCAGGTGTCACACCGTTTTCCCCATCCTTGCCCCCAGGATGGATCTCAGAGGGCCACTGACCGCTCACGTGACCAGATTGCCTGCCTTAGACGGGTTTGGGTGTGACATATACTTGTCAGAAGATTGTGAAATTTAGCCTAAGTTTCTTCCAGCCCCGTTCTTTGGGAAAACATTCTGCCACTCGTGTCACAGCCTAAGTTACTTTCAGACATGTTTTTCTTCACCGAAGTTTTACTTGAAGTACCTTGGCTTATGGCAATTTACAACTCACAACTTGCAACTGACATCACTTGTCTTACAACTTTTCTTCCTCTTATAATTTGTAACTAACTTAAAACCTCATAGCTTAAAACCTTTACTTGCTTACAAGTCATGCATCTTCAACTTGTTAACTTAAATGATAATATGTTGTAAAAATTGCCCACTTTTAAGCCTAGAATCTAAGGCAAAAACCTGATACGCTTGAACCGTTCTGAACCGTTCGGATGTATCGGAGGCCTGAGTTCGGATTAGTTCGGAATAGTTCGGAATGGTTCGGGATAGTTCGGAGACGCCTGAACCGTTCTGAACCGTTCGGATGTATCAGAAACTGATACGCCTGAACCGTTCTGAACCGTTCGGATGTACCGGAAATTTACCATGTTTTTAAAAGTATTTTTCTATATTTTTTGAACTTAACTTGAACTTAATGTTTAAACATGTAATTTTATCATCATTGACATGGATAACTTACTGATAACTTAATAACCTTTCATCTGGTGGGCTGACAAAAACAGATACTTTAACTTAACTTATCACTTATCAGAATAATGAATCAAAACTTCATAATCGTAATGAATCAAAAATGCCAAATTTACAGCATCAAAATTTACGTCGGGAAAAAAACACCAAATTTACAACAAAATTTACGTGAGGAAAAAATAACACCAAATTTACAACATCAAAATTTCCGTGAGAAATCGTGAGAAAAATATGCCAAATTTACAATATCAATATTTACATGAGAAAAAAACGCCAAATTTACAACATGAAAATTTACGTGAGGAAAACAAAAACGCCAAATTTACAACATCAAAATTTGCGCGCGAAAAAAAACACCAAATTTACAACATCAAAATTTACGTGAGAAAAAAAAACCGCCAAATTTACAACATGAAAATTTACGTGAGAAAAAAAACGCCAAATTTACAACATGAAAATTTACGTGAGAAAAAAACGCCAAATTTACAACATCAAAATTTACGTGAGAAAAAAAAACCGCCAAATTTAAAACATCAAAATTTACGTGGGAGAAAAAAAACGCCAAATTTACAACATCAAAATTTACGTGAGAAAAAAAAACGCCAAATTTAAAACATCAAAATTTACGTGGAAAAAAAAACGAGAAATTCACAACATCACTTACAACATCGAGGACAACATTGGACGTGTGCCATAACACAGATAGAGGCAGGTGCCCGAACCAAAAGATTCTTGACAAGTTACAAGACATTTAAAAACCCCCCACCCCCGCAAAACAATAGATCAAATTTAAGTCTTCAGCAAGTAGCCCCGCTTCTTTGGGAAGACTACCGCTACTTACTTTCATTAAAGAAGATTCTTGACAAGTTACAAGACATTTAAAAACCCCCCACCCCCGCAAAACAATAGATCAAATTTAAGTCTTCAGCAAGCAGCCCCGCTTCTTTGGGAAGACTACCGCTACTTACTTTCATTAAAGAAGATTCTTGACAAGTTACAAGGCATTTAAAAATCACCCACCCCCGCAAAACAATAGATCCAATTTAAGTCTTCAGCAAGCAGCCCCGCTTCTTTGGGAAGACTACCGCAATTTCCTTTCATTATACAAGATTCTTGACAAGTTGCAAGGCATTAAAAAATCCCCCACCCCCGCAAAACTTGGGTTAGAGCAGTTCATGTCTTGGTTTGGTTCAAATCCCTTTTGGTTTTGGAATAACACGTTTTGGTTATGGAATAATGGTTGGTTGAGGAATCATACGGTTTGGTTAAAGAATATTTCGTCTTAGTTATGGAATAATCGTTGGTTGAGGAATAACACTTCATGGTTGAAGAATAATACGTTTTGGTTATGGAATAATCCTTGGTTGAGGAATAATTCGTTTTGGTTATGGAATAATTTGTTTTGGTTATGGAATAATCTGTTGACCTAGAATGGTTAGTATATATATATAGCATAACTCACCTATGATTATGGCCACATTACCAAGTTGTTAAGTGGAACTGCACCCCCCAAACAACAACCGCAGCCAGGTTGCCTTGCAGACACTCTTCCTGCGTTTGTTGCTGGAACGCTCCTTCACAGAGCTGGGGGCTACTAGACAAAGATAGAAAGATCGCTTAGATTCGCATTTCACTTAGACTTAGTTCGTTCCACATGTTTCTTGGAATTATATAGATAATTAGATCAATATTAGATCAATATTTTTGTTGGCTAAATCCATTCATTTTTCTTGGATGATCATTTAATTGATGTTATAATGATGTTAGTCATTATATAATGATGTTAGTCACTGTTAGTCCGCTAGATTCAACCCATTTTTTCAGTTGATTTCGCTTCGATGGGCCCAGGTGGGTGTTGCGCGGCTGGCAGCATCCATGTCTAAGGCGTGGCTTGGACCAGCGGGATTTGACCTGTTGATATCATCATACACAGTTCATGGATTTACCCTCTGGTAATTTAACATAGCTATGGAAAATCACAATTTTTAATGGGAAAATCCACTATAAATGGTCATTTTAAGCAAACAAAAACACATTTTTTGATATTTTTTGAAGGTATGAAGGTATGAAATCTATTTAAATCTATAAATGGGATTTTATATTATGATTTTATACCCAGCATATTCCAGCCAGCCATTAGCGATTTGATATGCATTTGCCCTCGATACAACCTGGTAGCGTCATTTGTGCCTTCGAGCCATGGCATTGCAGGTCCAGCACTACCACACTGGTCTGTTGCGCGAAATCGTTTGCTACATCCAAGAAGAGTCACTTGGCTTAACTGGACTGCAAAGCCGGGCCAGCTGAAAACAGCTAGGATGAAAAGCCCCCTGCTTTGCTAGGTGTACATGGGTTCAATTTGAATCACCTTGTTGGGACATTCGTGGATTTGAACTGCTCAAACCTTGCCATGGGCCTATTGCAGGATGACATGAGAAGGTCTGTGGCTTCACCGTGCACTTGGCAGGCCCCAAGCATTGGAGAACTGGACAGCTTCGGATCTTTCGGGGGCCCTGAGAAGCATTGGCCTGGCACCAGTGAAGGTGTTTGGGAAACCCAGAGCTGAGGGCAGGGACTGCAGTTTGTTTGAAGACAGGGCACCCACGGGTACAACTAGCCCCAAAATCCAACAGAGCCTCATCTTCTTATATCTTATTAAATCTTATTATTTATTTTCCCAAGTTTAAAGAGGGATGGTTTTTGATACGTTTTCGACGCAGAGAAGTGCTGGTGCCGTCCAAGCGATACTGTGAATCACGGGGAAAGATCATGGGACAGGTTGGTATTGATGTCCAATCTTGATTTCCATCATTTTCATTCCAAGCAGTGAAATCAACCCAGAGATTTCCATCATTCCAAGGCCTTGAAGAATTCATGCCGCATTCCAAGGCCATCCGCCACGCAGGTCCTACTGGGCTGCCGCTATTCTGTCCGAAGACCCAGCTCAAGAGTTTCCTGCCAAAGGGCTCTTCAGGTGTGATTTTTTCAGTCAAAAAGTGTGCCTCTCCAATATATCAGTGGCCAAACTAACATAACTATGGAAAATCACCATTTTTAATGGGAAAATCCACTATAAATAGCCATTTTCAATAGCTATGTTAGTCATTACCAGAGGGTATCAGTGGCCAGTGACGGCTTTGGAGTTGGCCCTTGTGTGACGGGGTGACACCGCAGCCATGGCGCCATGGCCACGGCGCCTTAAGGCGCTGCTAAGCTCAATGACCAACGCTGAGCTGACGGACATGTTTGAGATCAGCAGCCTTTTGGCGGCCATGGCCATCGAAGGGATATTTCTCGGTGTCCCCAGATTAGGGTGTTTGGACGACATGGGACACACTTAGATAAATGATGATGAATGAAAACTGAGTTAGGGGTACTGTACCTTATTCTTATGCTCACCTTTGGAAGCTCTTCTGTTGATGCCTGTTGCAACCGGAATCTACATCGAATTTGTAGCTCAAATTACAAGTGTGAACAGACTCACCACATGTTTGAGTGCAAAATGTCTGCAGAAAGCCAGTGTGTTGAAGGTGGTTCGATTCACCAAGGTTGGCATCCCGAAATCTTGCGTGGCGTTGTGCTGCGCGTTGGACGAAGTTTGCGATCGCGGCTGTCCTCGGCAGCTTTGGAGTCTGCTGGTGAAATTTGGGGCTCCAAAATTGGGGGCTTCATAGTTTAATGGACACACAAATTCAATGTTTTTTTCATTTTAGTCAGCATGAACATATCCAAGTTTAGGTGTCAACATTTGTGGGATTGCGCCAAGTCATGAAGGATTGTCGAAGTTGAAGTAAGCGGCAAATGGCATTGTTTGGACCCGGCAGTTTGTTCCTTTGATACTCTTTCACGTTGACAAGTGCCAAAATTGTTGGAAGCCTTTCTGCGCCTTTTCTGGTGATCCCTCTCACTTGTTTTATCTCTCTTTTGCAGCTTCTGACATTGCTTCACCTCATGCACCAAGCTGAAACTTTGTGTGATATCAAGATATATTAAGATGATGAATACCACCTCATTTGTTCGCCCCAGGTGGGGTCCACGAGCTTGTATCGATGCAGCTTTGGGCCTGGTTCTGGCTGCAGATGTGGCTCCTGACAAGGCTGAAACCATGGAGTGGCCAGTTTACCGTTTACCCGTTTACCCGGGCATACCCGATTAATTACCCAAATTGTGGTTGTTTTCTTGGGGTCATGCAAGCTTTTCTTTTGCTCCGAATCAGATGTGACTTCTTACCGTTCTCCAAATGTTGATGGTTCGTCCAGCGGCATACGCAGCCTGGAGGCATTCACTGGATGTCAAGGTTGCGCCTGTGGGGCTGCAGGCGCCATGAGACTGCAAGAGACCCATTGCGATGCCAAAGTGAGGTAGGGGCCAATACCAACCAACCAACCCCAAAATTTGGTTGATGGAAGCCTGGGTACTAGAATTTGACCCATCTCCAGTTGAGGAATCAGAAGAAAGTATCATCCTCTTGTGAGTTTCCGACCAGCCCCATCATTCTGCCATCGAAGAGCGGCTGCAGGTCCCTCTTTGCCACGGAACCAGTTCCGCACAGAGCAGCCAGAGTGGCAACTGCAGGCACGGCAAGGATTGTCTCTTTCCTTCACACCAAATGTCTTAGTGACTAATAGTGCAGTATGGGTTTGTCTAAAAAATCAGGAAAAATGAGGAGAATCCATTGGACTTGGGGGACCCACGCCATCAGGTGATTCTCCGTGCTGCTCGCAGCTACAAACAACGTGGCCTACGGCAGCGAGTGGCGTGGGCCTCGGCTCAGCAGAGACATGTGCAGTTGGAATACGGACCCACAAATGGCTGGTTTCAGTATCTACGCATCCATTTTTGGGTCAAACTGAGTCTCTCAAGGGATCACAACCAAACACTAGTTGACTTTACCACAAAACCATTCACTTTGGGGTTAAATATCTTAAGAAACCCAAAGCGTTGAACAACTTACCCCAACCGATATCAATGTAGACCTAGGGTAAGTTGATGAGTTTCTGATCCGATCGTTGAGTACCTTCTGATCCTCTCAGAAGACATTGATATCATTGGCCCTGAGGCGCGACCAGACATGCCTTTGAAGGGTGATGGGCGCCATCTTTTCTTTGCAGAGGAGCAAGCCCCTTTGAAGCTTCCAAGGACAGGGTCTAGTGACCTCCGAATATCCAACAACTCTCCAAAACTAGGGTACCCCAAGCCCCGGTGTATCGCGATTTTCCTGAAAAAAAGTCATTTTGTGGATTTTTGTGGTAGCTTCATTTTGGCCTTCAAATCCCACACAAAGGAAACACCCGGTGTTATTCCCTACGATATCCGTTTGTTTGGTTGAATAAACATCACCATTTGTAGGGGTTACCTGATACTGCCCACCGGGGAGGAAGTTCGAAAGAGAGCAATGGCTATAGTATAGGCTATAAGGCTATAAGGTTTTGCACCCACAACTGGCAGGGTCTGTGTTGGTTGGAAATATCTCTTGAGTCTTACACTTTATTTCAACATTATACAATTATACACATCCCATTTCAATTCATTTCATGTGCTGGTTTTCTGGGGGGGTCCTAAAATGGGGGTACCCCTAGATCATCCGTTTTAATAGGATTTTCCATTATAAACCATGAATTTTGGGGTACCCCCATGTTAGGAAACCAGCATATGGGGGTGTCTTAGGTCATGGTCCCAGTCATGATCCCCGGTGGTCACCCTGGGTTTGGATACCAAGTCATGGTCCTCTCCCCAGGACGAGCCGCTGCACTGCTGCCTGGGCGCTTCCCCAGGGTCGCCGTCACCGGAGGATCCTGGAGCCTACGCAGCAGCTGGCGTGGATGCTGGGGGAGGTGCGCCTAGAAGCCTAAGGATTTTCATAGGATAGTCGAGTGAAATATTACTTAGTAACACATGGTCATGATTGTCATGGTTAAAGCACACTAGTATTGTTTTTCAAATGAAATAGTACACACTCTAGTACTAAATATATTTTGATCATGAAAAGGAATGTAACAATGTAACATGTAACACTAGTAATAGCAATATTGACAGGAACAACAATAGCACCAACAACAATAGTGCGAATGATAGTGTCAATAGCTGATGCATTGATAGTAGCAATGGTTGTAGTATTAGTGTCGTAATAATAACAATGATGATGATGATTTCGATGATGATGATGAATGATGAATGATGAATAATGAATGATGAATGATGAATGATGATGATGATGATGATGACGATGACGATGACGATGACGATGATCAAGATGAATAATGATATTTATGATTGATGATGGTGGATGGTGATTGATGACGATGACGATGACGATGACGATGATGAAGATGATGATGATGATGATGAACATAATCAAATTAGCACCCCCAATTTCACCAGAAGTAGGTTGTATGGAAGCCATCCCTTCTTAGCCCTGTGTGTTATTTTAGCAGAGTTTCTCGGAAGGTTTTCCCACTGCTGCTGGGGCGCCTGTACAACCTTTCGCAGGTGGGAGACACAAGTGATCAAGTCATGAAGCTTCAGATTGGACCGCTGTGCAGTGGATGCCTCTGTCATCACAATCTAAGCCTGTCCATGTGAAGGAAAAAAAGTGGCGCTGCAAGTTAATTATGCGGTCCTGATTCCAGGAATGGTGTTTGAATCTCTCGTGTTGGGTATGTTTGGAGAGGCATACAGCATGTTCTGGAGTCAGCCATCAAATTAAGTTTTTGAGGCGTTGGCAGAGTTGCCAGGGGCCGCGATGCCCACTGCGCTCATTGAGGGTTTGCCGTTGGATTCTTACAGAGAAAGAGCTTCTGATATTCGTCGGCACCAAACCAACTTCTTCTTGGAAACCGAACAAATTCGTAAATTGGACTGAAGTCTCCGCTGTGCAGTGAGCGCGAGTCATTTTTTCCATTACAACTTCATGAATGAATGAACTTCATTTGTGTGACTCATGTGACTGAATCTGCAGCATGTCGATGAAGTATGACATCCATGATCTCCAGAAGGGGGGCCTTGCAGTGCCCAGTGACCCAGTGATGTTCTTCAGAGGCCGCATTTGGAGAGCATCGGAGGGCCTCTGCCCATCGCGCCTCCGATCATCTCTGAGGAGCTTTCCTAAAATCGGGGTACCCATCATCCAAAATGTGACCATACTAGTCATATTAGTATTGAAACCCATGGTTTTGGGGTGTATCCCAATTGTTAGATTGATGTTTCTGTCCCATTTTCTGCCATCGTGCTAGCAAAAATTGGTGAAGAAGTTCCCTCTACTGCAGTCACATAGGAATCTATAGTACATTTTTGTGCGGGATGAACATCTAGAATTACCATCTATTTAGGTGTTCACCGGATTATAATGGTTTTGAGCCATGTTTTTCTTTTCTGCAACGCCATCCCAGAATTGGTTGAAAAGAAAAAATTACAGGCACACCCATATACTTGAGGCTAAAAAAAATGGTTTCTTGTGCAGCAACCCTCCAAAAGATAAACTCCTATACGGAAACAGTTATCACTTTTTTCCCTCTAGACTGCTTTAACCAATCCACTGATATCATGGTCGACCATTGAGGAGAAGATGCTCCCGTTGCCGTCGCCTGAGAGCACGACAGTGAATTGGCGGGATCAACCGCCGGTCGGCTACTCAGCGATGATGCTTGACGTCCGGGATGTCCAACACTTGGGAGATGGCACTTTGGTGAGGATTGATCTAGCCAATCTCGCCATGTTGAACGTTTGAAACGATTCTTTCCAGGAAAAGCTTATTTTGCTGGTTGTGACATCACCATCGTTGCTTAACAAAGATCCAGTCGGACTGGATCTGAGGAGAGCCTCCCAGAACGCGGACAGGATCTGCCGGAGCGGGGAGCGGTGGAGACGATGCGGCGGTCGGAGATGTTGGAGGTGCGGGTCTGGGGCCATTGATGGTGGAATGTGGCCATACCAAATGGACCTTAATTTGATGGGTACCCTCTGGTAAACATACAAAAAACTATGGAACATCACCATGTCTAATGGGAAAACACACTATTTCTATGGCCATTTTCAATAGCAAACTGTTAGTTTACCAGGCCGGGTAGTTATTGTAGAAGTGGCATGAAGTGCTATGAAGTGCCAAAGATGTGGGGCTTTTGGGTCCAGAGGTTTGGACTTGGCGGAGCAAGAGCCATGGAAGCCAGGCTTGTGAAGGCCCATTCCCTCATCTTCCAGGTTTGCGTCCAAACCTTGGCCGTGATGCAGCTCTGCTTTTCAGCAGGTGCGACAATGGAGGCTTTTTTTTTCGGTTCTGTTTTCTGGAGGGCAATAATGGTAGAACATAGAATAGTTTTGGACAGGGTCTTCCCAAAGGCAAACAACAACCACTGAACGCCTATCATTGTCCACAGCCTCAGATAGCTCAGAAAATGCTCAATTCCTAGTTTACTCTCCAAAAGTTGGAGGTTTATAATATGGGGATGGGTCAAAACCCTGGTACCTAGTGAACCCCAAAATAGCTGGTAAATGGATGTTCATCCCACTAAAAATGTATCTATAGGTATTGATCCATACCGATATTTTCTTCTGCTTGTGGCTTGTTTCATGATGAATGAAATGATGGATCTGCGCTGGCCTGCCAGGTCCTTCCGCTCGTCTGTTTGCAGCTCTTCCTAGGGATACGCTGAGAACGATGGCCAGGCAACAGCTATGGAGAAGATGTACAGGGTTGTCAGTATTTTTTTGGAACACACCCGAAATCCACTGGGGTAAAATCTCATATATATATATATATATATATACATATGTATATATATATACACATTCACACATGTACGTATACAATCATGTATCTATCTATCTATCTATCTACCTATCTACCTATCTACCTATCTACCTATCTACCTATCTACCTATCTACCTATCTACCTATCTACCTATCTACCTATCTACCTATCTATCTACCTATCTAGCTATCTAGCTATCTAGCTATCTAGCTATCTAGCTATCTAGCTATCTAGCTATCTAGCTATCTAGCTATCTAGCTATCTAGCTATCTAGCTATCTAGCTATCTATCTATCTATCTATCCATCTATCTATCTATCTATCTATCTATCTATCTATCTATCTATCTATCTATCTATCTATCTATCTCTGATATATATATATATACATAGTTTTTCCATAAACATTTATTTTTTGCGAAGTACCCCCCATTTTCAGATACACCGCTGTAGGACTGTTGATATGCAGGAGATCTTACATGTGTTGACAGTTGATGCCAAGAGAGTTTACCATCTTTATCATGTTTGTTGGAGCATTTCGTGTCTTGGCCTGCGAGCAACCGCTGGTGCACATGGTGCACAGGTTGGTTCCCATGGTGAGCTACTTACTCCGTGCCCTCGGTTGATTTCAGGTTTCAGACGAGCTCCCAAATTTGTTTCTGGCAACAACCAATCAAAGTCATACATTTACCCTGTGGTAATCTCACATAGCCAAGGAAGATGGCCATGTTAAACATGTAAATCATTTACATGGGTCATTTTAATATGTTAAACATTGTCATTTTTTTCAATTTTCCGTGAGTACAAAAAGGTAAATCATCTACAATTTCAACACGGCTACATCAATTCATCACTGTTTCGCATGTTTCCTAAAATGGGGGTAAGCTAACCTCTAAATCCATTTTTTTTGGGTGACTTTCTACGAAAGCCATGGGGGATCCCCCATAGAAGCCGCCCATTGGCCCATTTCCTCCAGGTCCCAGGCGAGACGACCCGGTGGCGCAGCGCTTCCAGCTGGGTCCCTTGCGGATGGAAGCCTTCGTCAGGCGGCCCGACGAGCAGATGCAACGAGAGGTTTACAAGGCCAGATCCCAGGAGATACAGCGTGGTATGGCTGGTATGGGATATGTTATGTATATATATATATATACACATACATACATACATGCATACATGCATGCATGCATGGATGCATGTATACATACATGCATGCATACATGCATACATACATAAATGCATACATGCATGCATGCATACATACACACACACAGACATACATACATACATGCATACATGCATACATGCATACATGCACATGTATGAGATGATTTTATATGTTACTGTATTTTTTGTGATGGCATTTGTCAACCATCAATCATGTATGACAATTTTTTGCAGACGATTTGGCATGGTTGGTGGCTCAAATTTGTCAAACACCACCAAAACTAGATGTTTTAGTTTTATGGATGGCGTTAAAACATATAGGAGTGGATAGTACAAATATTTCTCAAGGCATTGTTGAACATGATTGTACTTATGGTTGAAACATATTTTGCAATTTGGGATGGCAGATGGCTCGAATTTATCAATCAAATATCAAAGCACGAAAAAACCTGGTATCCACCTGTTGAGCCATACCCGTATGGTAGTACGGGAACCAGCACGGCACATGTGTGGATTTCATGTATATCATCTTATCAGGATGAACGAGGCTTTTCAGCAGTTAACTTTGGACATCATGGGACATTTTGTGACATTTTTACCAGCAAAAAATGACTATTCTTCTACAAAACACGGCATTTTGGAATGGCAGCGCTGGGGTCCACCCTTTTGCAAGGTTGTCCAGAACATGATGCCGTTCCTGCCGCGAGTGCTGGGCTGGGAGGTTTGGGATGCCCGACCACAGGCGCCAGAGATCGTCTCAATATTCCGGCTTTTCCCCCCAAAAACGACTCAAAAAAACTCAAAAGAGTGCGGAATCCCTTACGATCATTATCATAATGATATACTAGTGGGATTAAATCTTCTTTTTTATTATTTATCATTATTTAGTAATATACCCTCAGCAATATGAAGTACCCTACTACCGTTGTCACCGCGCTGACAGGATAGACTGCATGGTGAGAAGACGGGCGGGGCCTTCCTGGCTCTACAAAGGGATTTGGAGATCCCGCCCTTCGTCGTCTGCTTGGTGCTGAAAAAGGTGCCGCGACGGAGGATCTCCCAGTTTGATTCAGATCTAAATTGATCTAAAGGACATCCGAAGTATATCGCGATTCATCAATCAGTCGTCTGATGACGTCTGGGTTTCTGTGCACTTTTGAGATTGCGAAAGATGTGAAAATCCTCCAGGCATCTCCTCATCGTCGAACAGAGGCTTTCAACAAGAAGGCGCACCTCACAAATCCCAAGATCACAGAAATGAATAGTATTGAACCAACTCGAGTGGTTGAAATGTTGTTTTTTCCCTAAGGTTTCCAAGTTTCCAGGTGAGATTCAACCAAACATCTTGTTGAATGGCTTGTGAATGGTTGTTACATCCAGATGTGATGTTGAAGCCACCAGAAATGACATGCCAGGTGTCTGTGGGAAACGAAACCCAACTTTGAGCAGTACTGAGGCCGTGAGCGCGGGAGGGCTGGGAGGGCTGGGCTGTTCACCTGACCCGCAATCAGACTGGGAGAAAAAAACACCCCTGGCTCCTAGGGTTTTTCTTGTAATTTGTTCTAATTAAATAATATATGTATATATATATATATACGTATATATATATATAATATAGCTCGGACGACTTCTCAGGCTGCAAGCACGGCAATGCAGTGCTGTACAGCTCAGTCTGGTTTAGGTCACCGGCCTAGCTAAATCGGAAACGTGCCTGATCGGCCTGGTCGCCGTGAAGCGCCTCAAATTCGCCATCATCTCTTGCCGCAGCAGGCTAGGGACAGAAATCCGTAGACCCGCAAATTGCATTTGTACACCCAGGCTTGGTGCTGGAGCCCGTGGCAGCTTGATGGCAAAAAAAGGAAACAGCTGAAATATGCTCTTGAGAGCATGCTGCACAGATCTCAGCATGTGACCTACCGTTGGTCGTTGGAAGAGGCTGTCCGGTGTTCTCATGTGCACCCCCAACGAACCATCTACCTGGAAAGGAAATGCAAAATCCTTGTCCAAAAGCAAAAAGAAAACTAATTCAAGTTCACTAACACCATGAATTGGGCCTCTCAGACGCTCAGCCGCACAAAGCCAGTTAATGAGCCCTACCAAAAAAGCTCCAGGCACAGCAGCATGGTTGTGGAGGCATTGCACTTGCCAGTTGACCGGGAGGTTGTCTTCAATGGCCGTCCAAAGCATGTCGTCTTCATCTGAAGACTCAATATGAATGGTCTCATTGTCCCCCTCAATGGTCCTGGACTCACGGTCGGCAACCAGGAAAAAGAACTGCCGCAATTGCTGGAGTCTACTATCCCAGTCATGCAGGGAGTTCCTCAATGCCTGATGCATTTGCTTGAAAGCAGCTGAGCGTTGGTAGTTGGTGTGCACAGCCAACTGGTCAGCCAAGTCATTCCAGTGAATCACCCATTCCTCGAAGGGATCTTCAGCCTCTGACGCTGGAACATGTGAAGGTACCCAGTGAAAACATGTTAAGACACCTGCTCTGTCACGCAATGCCTGCTGCACCAAATGCCAAAGATCATGGTTGGAGGCACCCTCTGGTATCTCATCGAACTTCTGGATGTGCTCGGCTACATGAATGGTGGATTGAGAGTCCGACCACAAACAAAGTTCAACAGCTGAAAAAGCTCCCCATGTGAGTGCTGCAAGAAGGGCCATGAGCTCAGCCCGGTCGATGGTCTGAGTGATGCCTGGCACGTGGCCCGTGGCCACAACCTCTCCGGCAGTAGCATCCAAAACGCCACAGGCCGCATGCTGCAAAACTTGATGAGCTTCCACCGTGCATGACCCATCAAGAAAAAGATGATGCAAACCGTTTATTGGGGGGGGAAGCAAAAAAAAATGTGATGAGTCAGGTATCGCATAGAGCAAATGTCTCCAGTTTACCAGAAGTTCCAGCCTTGGCACCAGCAAGTGGTGTATGGTGCACTTAGGTAGCTCCACATTGTCAGGGAACCAGCCAGATATGCTCATCCGCAAAGACTGAAAACGTGGGCAATGCAACCAATGCTCTCGATCATCCTCAGTGTTGCAAAGGGTGCACATAGAGGTTTTCTCGCAATCGTACTTGGCATGCTCGTAGTTACTCACAAAAACCCCAGAGTGAAGCGCAGAAAGCCTGGCTCTGTCCAAGGAAGACATCCTCCGTGCATCATGGAGAGTCACTTCACCTGCAATGCCATGTAGATCACTCATAGTTTTGTGTTTGACCTGGCTAGCAACATACTGGAGCCAGGCATCCTGGAGCAGGGTCTGGAGAGTCTTGCTGTCCATGAGCATGATGTTCCAGGATCTGCCGTCATGGTCGGAGACTATCGGAGGTTCCTCAATGGTCCAGCCAATACCAGACAAGCAGTGCAGCAGTCTGGAAAAGGGCCCAGGCAAGGCCTTTCCATCATATCCATGCATCCATGTTCTCCACATTGGCAAGAGATCATCTGATTTCCGCAACATCCTGCAAAAAGTACTGATACAAAGTTGAAGTTGATAGAAACCTGGGTCAGTGGCCATGTCATCCGCCAACGACAGGCGCAACATGGGATTGGAGCCGGCTCCACTAACCCCAATGGCTTTTGTAGCAGCACGTCGCAGGGCAGTTGCATAATTGTCTGAGATCAGACAATTGGATGAGCCATGCAAGGCCTGAGGCCAAAACACTTTCGACAGGATGGAGTACTTCTGTAGTTGTGGTGCCATCGAGGTCTTGAGCTTCTTCCGTCTGTCCTGCAGCTTGTCACCTCGTGCCCTCAGGACACGATTGCGTCTAGAGGCTCCGTAGGTCATGGCGCCTCCCAGCTCGCTAGCATCAGTTAAGCATTGGAAGCCCAATTCAGCAAGATAAAGACGTTCCGCACGATGAAGTCCCCAAACGTAGGTCTTATCATCGTCTGTGTCCAGTCCAAACAAAGCACAAACTGACTTCAGAGCAAAGAAAGCCTGCACAACCAGAAGAGCTTCTCTAGCAGCCAAAGTGAGGTTGTCCACGAAAGAAAAGTTGGTGACTCGTGGACAAAAGGCCTTCATGTAAACATGGTAGCTCCAATTCACCACTAGCATTGAAACGATGGACAGTGGGCAACCTTCTGGGAAGCCCGACACTGAGGTCAATTCATTGCCCAAACTGCCAAGCACGTCAAAGCGTCTGACAAAACATCCTAAAAACTTCTGCCAAGCGCAAAGTAGAGGGTCTGGAAGCCCGATGTGTCTTGCCACCAAGAAGACCTGTTCTCTGCCAATATTATTAAAGGCACGCTTCAAGTCCGTCGACAATCCACAATAGGTGTGGTCCTGTTGCAACATCAGCTCAATTTGTGCCTGGAGCAGTAGCCAGACCTCTGTAGTTTCCCGCTTGGGCAAAAATCCAAGTGCTTCTGGAGGGACAAACCTCACCATCTGTCGCAAGAGTTGCTTTGTTCTGAGTCTCGCCCAAGTACGGTACAATGTTGAAAACAATGTAATTGGCCGAAAATGACCCACCTCATGAGCATCCTCATTCTTTGCCAGTCCAATGACTGTTCCAAAGCATAGCTGCGACGGCCATGGAGTGTCTGTGTACTCAATGTGATGCATCATACGTAAGAAAGCTTGAAGGAAACTGTCTGGCATGGCAGCAAGGTCTGCTTTGTCAAAACCATCTGGCCCTCTGGCAGCCTGAGGCTTGAACTGTTTCACCGTAGCCTTCCACATGGATGTGGACAACGGCTGCCAGTCAAATCGTTGACGTGGCATGTAAGCTGCTGCAAATTGTAGGATTCGATTCCAATCCTCCGTGGAGATTGCAGCAAAATCATTCCATCTAGGCTGCCAATGGCTGGCAAATGCATCCAAAATCTCATTGGTGTTTGTGAAAAAAATGCGCTGTACAAGTTCATCGCCAGCTGAAAAACGCTCTGTCGAGACAACTGAACAAATGTCTCCAGAGCAGCCAGTGACATCGACAAAATGATCATGGTGCATCCAAACAAAATCGCCAGCTTGTTGAATATGCTGGTCAACATGCAGTTGGTGGCCTTCAGCATCTACATCCAAAATGGTGTAGCAAACGTCTTTCCAGAGATGAGCCACTCCCGGTCGCGGGTCTTTGCGTAGATCCAGGTAGAGAGCATTCAATGCGCCCGCATACTTCATCCGCAGGCTACTGGAACGTTGTTGCAAATGCCAAGTTTCAAAAGCCCTGAAGTGGCAAAGAAAACTCTCATACATGGCCAACACAATGGCCGATTCTGTGGGAACTGACCAGGGCAAAGTGTCTGGTGTGCCCTGAACAACATGATTCTGTGTCTTCCACCAAGTTGGGAAGTCTGGTGAAAACCCAGCTGCCTTTCTGATGGATTGCCACAACTCATCTCGATACTCTAGGGCATGTAGAGTTTGCTTGTTGGCGATGACTGCATGTTTCAGGCTTTGCAGTCGACGCAACTGTCGAAACCAGATGCGTGTGGCTGCGCCTGACATGGAGTTGGCAATCTTCACTTCTCCCTCCCTACTGGGTCTGCTGGTCACTGCTGTTTGTGGCTTCTTCTCAGGCGCAAGCCGCTGAGCACGACCAAAACAGTGTTGTGGAAGCGGAGAAGAGCATGTAGTGCGAGAGTGTGCGTCCACTGCCTGTTCAAACTCATGTGCCCATCGTTGCATGAACTGAGTGGTGTCTTGGCCAGCCTGAAACTGTGTGTTGCAGTCAGGATTCCATCCATCGACCGGTATATCATGCCATTTGATTTTGGCCGGTCGTGGCCATCTGTGTATAAGGGTTGGTCTCAGAGGAATGGCAAGTTGCACAGCAACCGTGGCGTGGTCCATGAAATCCTCAGTGATAGATACCCCTCTGAACATATGTATGGCCTCCGGGGAGAGCCATATTTGGTCAGGTTCAGTGGACCCTTTGCATGTCGGGATTGGAGTGTGCTGGAACAAGTCAGACGCCAGCGTCTGTGCATTTCTCCAACCATGTCTTACCCATATTTGTTGTTGGGTGAGCGCAAGAGGTTCTTGATTGAAATCTCCCACAAGCAGGCGTACTCCTGTCATGCCGAGCACAAGTTCTTCTGTGTATGTCTGGAGAAGTTCATCTGTCATCTGCCTGGCTTTTGGCCAGGTAGGTCCTTGAGCAAAACCGTAGATGGTGCCCAGGGTAATTGGCGTCTCAGCTGCCCAATGCCGTGTGAGCATGACTCGGCCGCTGTTCCAGTGCTCCAAGGGCCATGGTACCTCAAGGGTCATAGATGGCACATCAGAGATAGTGGCAACACCAGTCCATTTGCCTGCCCAATTGGAGCCTTGCCTCAAGGGGGCAGGGGCACCACTGTGAAAACGAACCTGTCGATCAAGCTTTTGAGCCGCTCGCCGCAAAATGCCGGAGCTGGTTTTCAAAGTCTGCTGGGACAATTGAGTCTCAGATAAGGCCCAAATGCCAGGCCCCAAACCCAGCAGGATGTCCTCCTTCTGCCGCAAGCCACTTGGGTTGCTGACACCCACAGTCAGCAAGCTATCCCCAGAGGGTCCAGGGTGGCTGGCCTCCCCATATCGTACTGTCCCGGCTGTATGCGGCCAGAGGTGAAGGAAATTGGAACATGAAAGGAAAAAGGATTGAGGCCCTTGCTTTTGCTCCAGAACATAGCTGAGATAATCCCCCGACCCATGTTCTCGGTCAACCGAAGTTGCCGAGCTGACGGTGTAGTGCCGGGCAAAGGGAAATCTCTGCTGTAGAGCATGTGTTGGTGCGACGATCACCATGAGCCAAATCAAAAACCAGTGAAATCCAAAAAAAGGTCTTGTTCTTGTCCTAGGCATCCGGGTAGACCCATGCCCGGATCCAGGCCGCCCTAGTCAGCTTGATCTTTGTTTCTTCTCCAGCAAGGCTTCCAAGCGGCTAAGCTGCTGGTTGAAAGAGTCTGTCATCTCAGCCGAGAGATCATTCTTGATGTTCTTCATGGTGCTCTGGAAGGTGCTACCAAGCGCATGTAACTCATGCTGATGTGAGTTCAGAGTATGCTGAACTGCACTCACCGCATTCTCCGTAGATTGCATCCTCTCACCCGCCTGCTGAAACCAGGTGTGGAATTGAGCATTTTGACCTTTGATCTCTTGTAGGCCAACTTCAAGAGCTTGGATTCTATCCTCATGCGGTGATGTCCAGCTGCCTGAGCTTGTTGCTGCTGCTTGCACTGCTGCCTGAGCATGTTGATCAAGATCTTTTCGTAGGTCTGTGCTCAGCTGGCTCTTCAGCTCTTCCAGTCGTGGTCTGGGGTCACTGGCAGTTGCAGCATCACCTCTGGGTTTGTAGGTACCCCAAGGGTCCTTGCCAGTTTCCATCCATGGATCAGTGGATTGAGCTGATTTAGCTGATGAAGAGGTTGCAGTGCTGAGGTGCTTCTTGGTCTTGGACGTAGCGATCAAGTGTGGCTGTGGAGTAGCCATCTTCAGGTCCTTGATCTGTGAGATCATCACATCCATCTGGAAGCCCTTCATGATGGGATGCGGTGGAGGCTGCTGAGAACCCACTCGCCAAGACATGTGCTGATAGTTGCCGCGCCCAGGTTGTAGTGGCCGGGCATGCCATTCCCAGTCTTTCAAAAGCCGCACCATGGCCTGCTTCTGTGTGCCATGTGGCAAAGGGAAAAGCTCCCAGATGTGTTGGATGTCCAAGTCCACATAGTCAATGCCAGGGCGCAAGTGGGTCCAAGCAATCTTCTCATCGGACTTGAGCACTCGGATGCCGTATTTCTGGCGCATCCTGACCAGGCATACGGATTTTGAGAAGGTGCGGCACTGATGCTGTGCATCTTCGTAGGAAGCTCCAGGAAGCCAAATGACGCAGTAGCGCTCATCATGTTCTCGAGGGAATGCGCCTCGTGGTTCAGCATAAACTCCATCTGGTGTGGTCGAAAGGATTCTGTGCAAAGCTCCGTCAGGAACTCGCATAAAGGCCGTGAACAGGGAAGCCTCAGCTGCAGTGGTTTTGTGGCCCTGCTCGTTGAAGAAAGTACGTGACCATATCTCAAAGATCACGTTGTCAACTTGTTCATCAAGTCCAGGATGAAACTTGGCACAGTCCGTGCCGCATTGTTGGCCACGGCAGAGCTGTAGAGCTTCCATCTTGGCAACCAGGGCACGTATTGGTGCAGCACAGAAGTCCTGCCAATTCACCTGAAGCTGGTCCTTGAAGATTTGCAGCTTCAGGACTCTAGTCTCAATCACTTCAGGACAAGAGCCTTTGCCAACATGGGATCTGGTGACAGTACAGTCACCCAACTGCAGAATGTGCCCGAAGATCAAAGTATGCTCGTTTGTTCCTTGGCATTTAGCAGGAATGATGATCTTGTCCAGGTTTGCCTTGTCTATCAGCTCCTGGGCCGGGGTGTCAATCAAGAGCAGTGCCAGGGCATCGATGCTGATGGATTTGGGTTGCTGCAAGAATTCTTGTGCCATTGTCGTTGTGCAAAGTGCCACTCCCCGCTGGTCAGATCTGACCTCAAAAAACTGGATCTGTTCCACCGGGACTTCTTGTTCGTCCTGAAAGTGGGAACTGTCCAAGGTAAATTGGTCAGGATCAAGGCACGCTGGGCCCGGCTTGGCAGCACTCCTGGACATCTTCTTCTGCTTGTGATTCTTGATTTGGGCCCCATGTTTGGTTTGTGCCCTTGCTGCGATGTACTGGTTCTGTTCCTCTTGGGTCAGAAGACGGAACATCATGCCAGGTCTGCTGGCTGCCGCTTTCAAGTCAGCCCAAGGATTCTTGGCTTTCAAAATGCTCTGGACAGTGGTGAGGCCAAGACGAGAGATGGCTTGCTGTGCCCTTTCCGCTCCACGTTGCTCTGGTACCCCTTTGGAGGTGAGGAGATCGGCCAATTGTTTCTGAACGTCAGTGGCGCCCCCAGCAAAGAGATGACCTTCAGTCTGGAGACCCAAAAGCCAATGATGAATGGAGTTAACCTCATCCTCCTCAGCCGTTGAAAGAAGTCCAAGTTCAATGGCCAGTTGGAGGAGGGCTATGGTGCCACATGAAGTCTGATGCCGTTGAAGAAGTCCATCACCCAGGTGCAGGCCCACAAAGTTTTTGCCAAGGAGATTTGTGATCTTGGTGGCCACTTGAAGCCCTGGTTCATGCAGTTGACCTTGTCGAAGTCCATTGTATAAGGTCCATGAAAGTCCATTCTGCATGGCAGGCTCTCCGACCAGCAAAATCCAATGGTCATTGAGCTCACAGATGAGGAAAACACGCCCATCAGTATTGTGGTAAATGCTCTTGGTGTCCTCCTGGAATTGAATGGGGATGCTCAGTCGCAAGAGCTGACGGCCCCTGAAAGGGTAGAGCATGAAGGGCATGAGCATGTTGAGACCAACAGTCGCATGATCACGAAGTGCCCTCATGAATCTCCAAATGATCTGATCGCCCAAGCACTGCTGGCTGCGCTCCGTCCCACCTCCAGTGATCGGCACGTAGTTGTGGAAGGGCAGGACATGTTTGCTGCGTCGAAGCTCAATCGTGTAAAGGATATCAGATTGGAGATAGGCATTTGGTGGCAGTCTCTGACCCATGTGCTTGATGATGGCATAGTGCCCCCATCCACAAAGCTCTTTTTCTGCGTTGGCCAAGGCCTGGACTGTGACAGGTTGATGCACTTTGATTTCGGTGATCTGTCCTTCACCCTCAATGTGCAGCCAGATGGATCGGGGTTGATACATGCCGAGGGTAATCCAGGAAGCCTTCACGTAGGAGGTCAAATAGTCCTGAAAGACACGGATGCAGGCCAAAGGATCAATGTGTGTCCAACCCCAATGTTGCTGTTGTAGTCCAGCAAGAATGTGCGATTGCAGCCATAAGACTTGCAAAGGTGCCGCAATCTGGCCCAACAAACAGAGGGCAGCCCTTGGAGGGATTGGGAACTGAAAGCAAGGTGGTACTGTGCACAAAAGTGCCCCTTCTTGTGGATGTAAATGTCGATGACGTCCGGTGACAGAGGACAAAAGTCCAAATCCTCTTGCACCCCCAGATCGAAGACGCTTGTCGCTGAAGGCTAGGCGACATCCACAAGAACAGTCACGAGCCACATGTCCCCATGAATGGAGTGCTGTGGGTGCTTTGTCATGTGGTAGAAGCACTCTCTGGTCATCGCCATATGCAGGGTTCATGTAGATGCTGAGCTCGACAGGATCCCAAGCAAGATGGTGCTCATCAGTCTCTGGCCAAATAGAATCCATGGGCATAACGCTGGCAACACTAGTGAACTCCGAGGTGGTTGGCCAGGTCTGGATGTCAATGTCATTGAAGGTCTTGGAGATCATGTGACACCAGAAGCGGTGTCGACGCATAGGCCACTGACGCTGCAAGTCAAAAACAAGACGATGACAATGCATAGATGCATGATCTGCATATCTGGTGATATAGTCCTGTGTGTTGATGAACTGTGTCACATTCGCAACACACTCCAACAGGATCGAGTCAGCCTGCAAGAGCCATGCGCAGTTCAAGATGTGGTACAGCGTGTGGCTGCGCTGGTCATCCAGCCCCTGCATGTCTCCCTGGCATGAGAATCCCTGGCACGGAAACCCTCCTGTGACCTGAAGCAGGTCTGTGCCTTTCAAACGGTGCATTTGTTTCACCACATCAAGAGAGGCCAAATCCCCTTCAATGACAGGGCTAGAGAAATTTGTGCAGAGCACATCACAAGCAAGTGAATTGATCTCCACGAAAGCCAATGTGGGCATCCCCAGGATCTGTGACCCCATGGTGAAACCCCCAATACCGCTGCACACATCAAAGATCTTGACCGTTTGAAATTCCCCTTTTGGTGGGTGAGAGATGGCTTCAGTGTCTTTCCCAAACCTACACACATGCTGGTCCTCCATTGCACGTTCAAGGTCGTAGAACGTGTAAATGCCACGAGGCAACTGCGGGGCATCATGAATCTCAAAAGGCTGAATTGGTGATAGACCACGGCAGCTCAAGATGCCATAGTGCTCCTTCTCCACTTCCGCCACTATGTTGAAGCAGCTGCCAACCGGGATGTCTCGAAAGGACAAATCCATGATGAGTTACGGGGTCCCAACCTTCTGCGGATCACAGATTCACTAACTGGTAAGTGCTGGGCCGAAATCTATATATATAATATAATATATATTATATATTATATATAATATAATATTATATATATATATATTTGGATATATTCAATGATTAAATGCTCCTCAAATGGGGCAGTTCAAGAAGGGATCAGGACATTTCTTGAAGCTACTGTGCTTCGAGGGATGGGTTGACAGGGTTGACTCTCCGCACTGCATTTCCCTGAAGATGCTGCGCACGTATTTGGAGACCAATTTGCCATTAGAATGATCTACAAATCCTCCACTTCATGAGTGTCTTGCAAGGCATACATACTGGGAATCTCCAGTTACTAATGGTCTTTTGTGAAACTGCTTGAGAGCTTGCAGTAAACATCCTGATCATCTCAAGTACTACATAATGTTGCATATGGATTTTTGAACTGATGGGATTGGCTCAAGGCTTAACAGCACATTCACCAACACTACCGAGAACTGGACATGAAATCCATGGCTTCCATCATTACACAGCTAGATGCAGCAAGATGAGTGCAAGAATTCAGAGCCGAGCAGAACAGGAAGCCACCAAGAAACCGACCATTTCAGCCAGAAAATCTCTCAGGTTTCGTATATTCACTTCGCATGATCCAAGCTGCGCGACTTTTTTTTGGTCTTTTTCCTGTGAGTTCTGCGAGCTGTGATCTGCCGGTAGGGCAGATCGAAGAGCTGACCTTACCCAATGCGAGATCCAAAAAAGAGACCTGGGCCACGGCCTTTGGAGTTTCTCCCGAAGAGTGGCGCTCCATTGTGGCCGATGTCCCTGCCCTGGAGCTGCGAAGTCTGCTGGAGAAAGGCTATACGGACTGGGCCAGCCATCTCCTAGCAGAGGAAAGCACCAGCTTGGACCTCCCACTGCGAAAAGACAAGAAACGTCTGCAGGCCGTGAAATCGTTGACACAAGCCGCGCTGACCAGCTCCAGCCTTGGTGAAATCTTTGGTAATCGTCAGCTGGTTGAAGCATCCGCGGCGTATTTTTTGCTGGGCTTTGGTGAGAAGTTCGAGGCCGGAACGCGACAAGACATGGAGATGCTTTGGAAGCTCCACAGCAGGTTTGGGATATTGGACCTGAGCAACAAAAAGGACCGGGCCTGCACTGAACGCCTCCGCCGTGCGGTGGTTGAGCCCCAAAATCTACAGCTGGGTCGTCTGTGTCGCTGTGATCAGTTTTGGGTGTGTGGTGAGAATGGGCTGATTCGGGTGACGCTGTCCAAGCCCCAGCGGGTCATGGAAAACCCAGATGAAGCGTTGGACTTTGAAGTTGTGCCACTTCGCGGTGTCCGCATTTTGGAGTTTCACAGTGGAAGGCTCCTTCACAAAGGTATTCTGAAGCAACTGCTTGGCATTTTTCCAAATGTGCGAGTGATGACGGTGCGCATGCAGCAGGAACCCGTGGATGTTCTGACTCTTCAGTCTTGGACAGCTTCTGTTTTCGGACTAAACGTCATGATAGCGTCAGCCGTTTTGCCTGACTGGATCTGCGAGTTCCGCGACTTGCGGTATCTTGACATCAGTGGCAATGACAGAATCGAAGATGGTGAGCACATCTCAATCAAGGCGTTGCCAGATTGTCTGGGAAACCTTTCAGAATTGCTTCATTTGAATGTCGTAGGCTGCAACCTGACAGGACAGGCCTCATTGCCTAGCAGCCTCGGGAATCTGCAGAAGCTACGTATTTTTGAGGCGTTTGAGAATGGAAGACTCAGTGACACGAAAGGGGACTGCCCACCGGCTTGGCTGTCGAACCGCAACTTGGCAACCTACTGGAAAGTGAACATATTCCCCATATTATATATATATGTATATATAATATATATATATTATATATATAATATATATATATATATATATTATATAATATATATATATATGTATATAATATAATATACATATATACACATATACATATACATATATATATATAATTCGAATTTGAGCTCATCAAGATGTCGAGCACCAAGAAGCAGCTTCCAAGAACCTGGGGTTTTCATGTCGAGCATGCTTGAACCCCTTCCCCCTAATGTTAAATACGCCTCAAGACTAGACGGAATCAGTCACCCGCTAGCAGAGTCAGACCACCCTGAGTCAATCACCCCCCCGACGTCGAAGTCCATCACTCTCCACATCACCAGTAGTGGCGAGGGATGACACGAGGATGGCAGGGAATTGTATTACATCAATATCATGCATCGTGATATCGCGTTTACTTCTGTATGTTGTTTCTTTGGGGTTGGTTTTAGGGTTACGGTTTCACCAGGGTTTGTTTTAGGGTTGGTTGAGTGTTTCTTTAGGGTTTCTGTAGGGTTTGCCAGCCACAGGTTGGCTCCCAAGCCAAATGACTGGAAGGAACCCATTCTTCAATCTCAAATAGTACCACACGCCGTAATGCCAATATTCACCAGGAGCCTTTCACCAGAAGCCCTTTTTCATGGCCAAGAGCCTCTTTTGGGGCCACACCTTACAACCCAAATCCACCAGGAGCCTTTCATCAGGAGCGATCCTCCAGCCAGGGGGTGACCGGCTTTGTTTTCCCTCGGGTTCCTGGATCCTCCTCCTTCCGAAGGGTGACCGACTCTTTGTTGTTGACTTTCTGTTTCTCGATCATGGTCTTCCTGCCTCCTGTGCTGGGGTGGCTGACTTTGTCATGTGGGGTTCTCGACGCCGACATTTGGGGCGACTGACTCGGGTGACTGACTGACACCTCAAATGAAACCCTGGTTTAGTATTGGAACTACTCATGTACAGGGGGTCTCATATGGATTTCTTTGAAAATTGCCACCCCTAAATCCGCCAAATAATCATTGTTGTCCCCATTTAAATGGCTATTTAATAGGGTTTTTATCGCTGCGCCGAGCTCAGGTAGCCAATGTGTCCCGGGCTACGTGGCTCAAGAGGATGGCACAGAAGCGGTTTGGCGTTGCCCGGTGCACGGCTGGAACATCCGCTTCGACGACCTGACGCTGCCATGGTGGAGATGGCAGGCGATTGAGAAGATGCACATCGAGCCTCGGCCGGGCGATTGGGGACCTTTTTGGGAGCCCATCTATGAGTTTTGTTTTGCACGATTTCATCAGATGGTGTCATAGATGATGTATTTACTAAAATTTAGCGTTAAGGTGAACTTGGTGTTCAACTGTTTCGGACTGGGGGTTGGGATATGAATCAGCCAGGAAGGGGGAAATTCTGAAGCAACGACTGGGGATTTAACCACCAATTGACTATGGGGACATTACGATTCCGGATATGTTTTCCGCCATGGGTCCGTTGGTACACCATTTCGATCCAGCGAAGTGCCATGTCTATTGTCAAGAACCGGAGTTTACCATCATAGATATTTTTTTTGATAGGGACAAAATAGACAAATCTTGCTGCTTTTGTTGGTATCCCTTTTTTGGGGAGAAGCCCACATCATTGGGGATTGGTATTCCGAATATTCCGAATATTCTGTTGAAATGGGGATGAAATTAGGGTCCAAAAATTGCAAGTGTTCAGCCGCTGAAAAACCAGGTATACCAGGGGTCAGTTGTGGATCATCTCTTGATGCTTGAAACCAGATCCTGATAAATCTATTTCTTAGATGTGCTCAGATATCAGGCACTTTCTTATTGGTACTGTCGGTTTCCGACCGAAAGAAGGCAGCTGCTGTAGGACTGGGGACTTATATAATTTGCTTTGACAGATCCGAAGGATGCCAACTTCATCTACGGCGGCATCCCCGAGACATTGCCCGAGCATTGGCCCAACCTGCGCTCATTGGATCTTCATGATCTTAAGCTGGAAGGTCCTCTGCCTCAATCGTTGGAACGGCTTGAGAACCTCACTCAGCTCCAGGTGCAAATGAATGACCTTGACTGCCACCAGGACGTTCATGGCGTGGATGTGCTGGCGCGGCTCATGAAACATCCCAAGCTTCGCAATTTCAACATCGACGCCAATCCCAAGCTCTGTGGTTGCCTGCCATCGGTAGCGCTGCCACACCTGAGTATCAAATATGGTGGAACCTCTGCCCGAATTTGCGACAATTTCGCAGAGTTGTAAATTGGGAGTTGCGATACCCACAGGGGCTTGTTTGGGAAAAGGGCACAGGACAATGCGTTTGCACCTGTTGCTCCCTGAAATGCATTCTACTTGTGCTCATGATCAGGCGCAGGGTGCAGGGAAAGATTGAAGTCCGAATCGCTGCTGGACCATTACAGTGGCTCTCGCACAATCACATCAACAAGTACAAAGAGCAGGTTGAGACTTGTTGATATGTGCATCCCTCCTGATCCAAACCCTTTTGTTTCTCCGGTGGCTTGAAGCCTTCGAAACTTTCTTGACAGGCCCAGAGGATGCGTCGTGGCGTAATGGCGTACTGTAGCTGGTGGGATTCTGTGGAGACCCAGCTCGATGAGGCGCGTCTGAAAATGGGGTAGACCCGGCTGATCCTGGCCGTATACCGCCCAAACGACCATTTACATGGGGAAAATGCTCCTCCAGTGGATTAAAAGGTAATTACTCTATTTTCAGACAAACCCATACAGTCCGGAGCTTTAGTCGCATCGATTTTCCTTAAATGTCTCTGTACCTATGGGGAAATGCAATTTGGAAGGGGTTGTATCGATTCATCTATCTAGCTGCAATTTAAGTGGTGCTTTTCTTGATTCTTGTTCTATAGATCATGTCTCCCATGCTTGTTTCATCTTGTTTCTATAGCAGCATGCTATCTCTCTCCCCTCTGATGTTGCAGATGCCGGGCTGCTGAAGTACAAAACTAAACTGCTGCTCCACTGAACTGCAGATAGACAGATATATATCCTTTTAGATCATTTTATTTACGTGACCGTTACGTGACCGTTACGTGGTTAATATATGTTAATATAATTGGTATCTGCAACAAAGGAAAAGAACTTATTTCGGCATTCTCGCAGGCCTGAACCAGTTGCCAGTGGAGGACGCGGAGGTGAGCCTGTCATTTTGTGATTTATTTGCTTACTCTTGAAGCAAATAAGACAAACAAGACACTTTTTTCTGTTGGAGCTTAATCTCGGAACATCTTAGAACTCTGAAAACTCTGAAATTGACAATCTTGCAAGAACGTGACATCTTTTCACTACTTGAAAGTTAAGCTGGACACATCTTGAAACTGTCGCTTGCTAACAGCAGAACAGATGCTGGAAACATTACTGCTTGCAGGCACCATAGGCACCTATGCGATTGCTCATTGTGGCTGGAGGTTCGATAGAAAACTCATGATGCATGTTGTCGGCCCCTCTTTGCGGGCAGTGTTGGTTTGTATTGTGAGCAGCGCGTCCTAGGATACTGTGTGGGTCAGGTCACAGAGTCTTCATTTGATTCATTTCTTCGTTGATGTTGGACCTCAGGCTGGACCGGGGCACTGGGGCTGAACCGATGTTTTTTTCACCATATTTGAACTTTTGAACCCTGTTTCATCTGTTGCGTGTCTGCGTGCCCTGACAGGGACCCCAGGGTTCGAGAATTGCCTCGAAGAGGAACGGTGGCTTTCCTTTTCGGTCATAGATGGATCATGGATGATTTGAATGAAGGTCCACTGCAGAGAGAAATATGATGGGGTGTCTTAGATTTGTCATTGCACTGGAAGACTCCGTAGCTGTCAGCAAGGGCTCTTCCCTTTATTCTCTTGAATTTGAATATATAATTTTGTTTTTAATGGTTATGATTCGTTGTAATTTCGGAAAATTCGATTTATAAATTAGTGTAGTTATACGGAATTTAATATATAATATTATAAAATATTTTAATTGATATTTTGATATATTTCTTGGACTATATTCTTATTGGTAAATAATTTATTATATTAATCCGCCGAAAATTTGGAAATTTGAATTTATAACGATGAACTACTCCTGCAGGATATAAATTATAATTTATTAATTTAATTTAATAATATTATTTCGAATTATTCCTATTTAAAAAAAATATATATTTTAAATATATTGATTCTTATTCCTGTTGTAATTCTCCGCTATTGGAAACAGCGGGCCGACCCTAGTTATTAACTATTTTTTGATTTTTTATAAATATTGAATTTATATAAAATAATTAATATATAGTTATTTTTATTTTTTTTTAAAAAAAATATTATAAGATAATATTTTTATATGATCTTATTATTAAATTAAAATATATATTTTGGAGGTAAATTTTAGATAATATTATAATATTTCGTGTAGGAGCTTTGTCGGGGCATTCTGTGAGATATATTATGTAGGGGCGCTGTATAGGAATACTGCAGGGGTGTTGTAGGGTGTTGCTTTAAGGCATTATTAGCATTATTAGATTATATTTTGGAATTTATTTGTTGGTTATAGGGTATAATTTAGAGGGTGTTGCTTTAAATTATTTTGGAATTGGTCTGCTAATAAAATGAAATGACATTATAAAATTGGATACTGGGTTCATGTCGTTTCTTGTCTCGTCTCCCCTGAAGTTGTCTCAGGTCGGTGTGCCGTGGGGAAGTGTGTATAAAAGATATATATAACATTATTATTCCATTGGATCATTGCTTATTGTAAGACCACAAAACGCATAGGCACGCTGAATTTCACCAACATGAACCTTCCATTTGTAGTCACTAACATTCTTATGGTTTGTTTGTCCATTGCAGGGCACACAACGCAGGGGTACACTGGTTGTCATAAACATGTTTGTTTATTACTTGGTTTGATACTTGTGACATCCAAACGCAGTGGCAGTGGCATGCTCGGTCAAAGAGAATATGTGACACTGGGTAATTCAATGATTTTGTGCAGCACAACAGATCTTGTGCCATCAGCGGTGTGCCTGCCATTTGGTGCTAGTGGGTTCAAGTTTGGAAGCTGGGTCGATGTTGTCGTGGCAATTGTATACCCCGCCTTGTTTGCCAAGCTTGCGTCCCTTTGTCTCCCCTCTGTCTCCCTTACTCGCCTTTTGTCTCCTCTTCTGTCTCTTAGCTCTTGCCTGCAGCAACTGCTTGGCTTGGTTTCCTCTTCTGCTCCACCGCTGAAAGCTCTTGAGTTTTATTGTTCTGAAAAGGATGCGAAAGCGTGTGGCTACTAAAGAGTCTGTCAGGAGACTTAGGGGTCAGTCTCCCAAAATTTGCTTTCGGACCTCGTTCGGACCTCGTTCGCACCTCGTTCGGACCTCGTTAAAATTGCAGCCAATCAAAACCCAACTCGGAGAGGTTTTGGAAAGGCTTTGCAATGGTCTACTGCTTGGTTTGCTGCTGCTGCTGTTGTTGTTTCTGAATTAGTCCCTTTTGACCGTCGGTGTGCCAATAGGATTTCCACCTGGCGGAAGATTATTGATGTCTGGCGTAACGGTGTGCCATGCGGCTGGCGCAAGTTCTAGTAAATGGCGTAGGATCACGCCGGGGCTCGGGTCAGGGATGCTTTACACGACTTATTTGGCACTAGGTGTGCCATTGGGAAACAAATAATTAAACTACCGAAATCAAACGAATCCATGTCCAGAGACATGACAAGGAAACGGGGCGTGTGCTGCAGAATTGGTTACTTTTCTCATTTGGATAGAAGGCAGTTGTTTTGCTGTCAATACGTGTGTGCCAATGGCGGTTGCTTACTTTCGACATGTTTTTATTACCAAAGGAGATGGTATTAAATATGTGGTTCGCAATGGCACGGACACATTTTAAATATTTTGTTTGCTAAACCAATGATGGTGTGGTACCAGTGTACCAATAGGATTTGGTCCGTGGGGTAACTTCCGTTTGGCCTGGGGTAACCCTGTGTGTCATTGGGATGGGGTAACTTCTGGTTGCCTGGGAAAAGAAAGAACGTCCGCCCAATATATATTTTTTAAATATATTATTATAAAAACTTATTAATTAATAAATATATATTAATTATATATAAAATAAAATTTAAATTAAAATTTTTAATTAAATATATATTAATTTAAAATTATAAATTTATTTTTCTTTTAAATAAGTAAATAATTATTACTACTAATATTACGATTTGGCCTGACCCAGAGCGCGTGCGCGCAGTTTCTCGAGGCCAATTTTCCCAAAAATCTGCTACTTTTTTGGGAAAATTGGCGAATACAAACTTAGTCTGCGCGAATACAAACTAAGTCTGTGCTTCCTGAGCCCCCTGCGCGGAGGTCGAAATTTTACTACTATTTTGGGAAAACACTTTTGGATTTTCCCAAAAAAGTGATACTTTTTTGGGAAAAATTCTCTTCTCCCCAGTCAGTGTCCCACTAAGCAAATGCAGTACGGTCGGTCAGGGTCGGTCGGGGGTTCGATTCCCCCCTGGTCCACTGTCGCTCGGTCGATCTCTCCTGCATCAGTTGCGCTTTTTGTTTTACGTTTCCGTTCTTCTGAATGTACCGCATGCGTCTATCACTCTTTTGAGTGCACTTTTGGCCCCACTGTCGCTCGGTCGGTCTTTCAGTTCCATTCGAAAAAGGGTCTTCTGGGAGTTTTGGTTTTGCGCCCACTGTCGCTCGGTAGGTCTCTCATGGATCTGTTGTTGTTGTTGTTGCTGTTGCTGTTGCTGTTGTTGTTGTTGTTTGTTGGTTGTTGTTTGTTGGTTGTTGTTTGTTGTTTGTTGTTTGTTGTTTGTTGTTTGTTGTTTGTTGTTTTTTTGTTTGT
>CAMXCT020002835.1:61031-126031 GCA_947184155.2 Cladocopium goreaui
TTTTTTTTCGAATTTTTGGGGATAATGGGGTAGGTCATTTGTTTTTTGTTTCCTACAATTTCTAAACTACGAGGGGGCTCCTTTTCAGTGTGACAGCAAAGAGCTCCGCAACGCTGATGATCGTTTTGGTAAATCTGCGAGAATCACCTTGGCACTGTGTCAAAATGGAGTATGAGTATACCCCCAAAAATGCACTTTAAACATCTTACACAGAATGAGGATGAATGAGAAACATATATGAAAATATGGGAAACGGATGATCCACCAGAAAATGTGGGCTCATCCCCAATTCTTTTTATCTTTTCTGGACGAAACGATTGCGCTGTGAAGTTGCGAGATCATGTCTCATCTACGTTCATCAATTTCCTGATTAACTGGAGATGATGGCATTCTAACTTGTGGGAACTCTTATACAAATCTTTTTGCACCCACAGGGAACACGCATCACAGTACTCTCTCAACGGTGACATTGCAAAAATAGAAGTTTCAACTTGTGTAGAGAATCAGACCTGAAATGAACCAAGTGAAGAAAACAACCAACAAATCATAACAAATCCCCCAATGGCCTTTCTCCATCTTCAGCTGTTGCAAGACCTTCTGTGGATCATGCCTTGGCCGCAAGGGAACATCTAAAGGAAACCATGGAAACCACAGGTCTGCCATGTTCAGTCAGCTGAGTTGGATGCTCGCCCACCAGTGCTGTTGAACAGGGTTGAGGCCTTGTCACAATGATACGACATCAGGTGTACCAACATTCACCCTCTGGGCTATTCTAATTATGTTCTTTTTTTAAAAATGGGATATGTATGGATATGTGGCCAATCAGATCTGTGGGTGTGTCGGAAAATGGTGGTATTGTATGCACACATCCAAAATGACCACAAAGTATGAGGGAGAACATGGTAATAGAACATCAAAACCAGGGGTGCACAGTCTTCGGACGAAACTTTAGTGGGTCAGTGACGTCTTATGGGTTCGATTTCGAACCATAGACTCAAAACCAATCCAATTAGATATCATCAATGTCATCTCGTGAAACATTCACAGCTAAACGTCGTAATCCATACATCTACTGTTTCTATATAATGATTGCTTCGCGACGACAACCGTGCGCACCGGAATTGTTTGCTCACGGTAGCATGTGTGGGCTCTCTCAGAAAGACGATAAAGCCTATTTGTAACGTTTTGTTTTTAACCTTTGTGAGACCATGTAAAGGTCTTTTTTTGCGGTTAATCAAGCTAATAGCTATTGCAGCTGCTTCCGGATCACACACACACACAAAACTCCTCGGCACCTTCGGTGCGGGCGGATTTTTCTATCGTTTCATCTTTGGGTGCCAACGTGCTTCACTACAAAATCCCGATCAATGATATATATATATAAGGCAATTTCCCTGCAAATGGGTTCCATATCATTATGTTTGAGTGACAAGGGTGCAAGCTGATGATGCCAACTCTTTTCTGCACGCAATCTGATAGAGTCAGCGCAGCACAAAGTTGACGCCTGGCACGCGTGAAATGTTTCTACAACTCGTATCAGCAACAATGCTTTGTAGCACAGCGCATTTTTTTCAACCCCACTCTGGCTTCATGGCTCCCCACCAAAGCCGTTCTCTGGAAGGAGGTTTTTGCTCCTTGTCTTCTTATTTTTTTTCAGCTCTCTCACTTGTTCAGTCTTCCAACGGAGGTCAGATTTCAAAGATCGGATTTCTTCACCTCAGTGATGATGGCAGCTGTTGAACCACCACATTGCAATTTTTACCACCGACAACAAAAAGAAAGAGTACAATCGGTGACGCAACGCTCACACACACACCCACTTGCACACCGAGCCAAGCCACGGAGCACATAGGCCTCATGTATGTACTCCTCCTCCATTTTGTAGCACAAATGGCAAGATTTGTCCGTTCCCCCAAGCTTCAAATTTGAAGCCTTCCCCCCTGGAACATCTTTGACATTTTGAACTGGCACAGGTGGATCAAGCACCCCCGGCTTCAAGGCTGAAGCTTCTACAAGGTTTTGGGCATCTTGAACTGGTGCAGCTTGATCAAGCACCCCGGGCTTCAAGGCTGAAACTTCTACAATGTCTTTGGCATCTTGAACTGGCACAGGTGGATCAGGTTCTTTAGGCACTTTTGCTGCTTTTTTGTTCCGTGGGCCACGCTTTGGTCCTAGGGCACACCCGAAGATTGAACATTCAAACCGAACCGTGGCCACAAACAAACACTTTTTATCTTTTGACCCCCGGGCTACATGCTAGCCCAGTCTCGGTTTTTCTCATAAAGCTGTTTAAGCGCCTTCCGTCGTGGTTCTTTTTCTTCAGGCACCTCCACCTCTAAGTACTTTGAGCGGCGTGAAACCATGGGACTTGAGCGAAGCACGGGCTTATGTACTCTGGTTTTTGGATTGACTGGTTCATGCAACTATATAAGGGTTGTCCTTTTTTATCATATGCCAGCTCAGCACTGTCATGTCTCACTAAGCCGTGCAGATACAGTACATACAATGAGAACCTCAGTGACAGATGCCTTGGAGCACTTCCAACTTCCAAAGTCCAAAGGTTGTTCCCTCTTGATCCGGAAAGAAGCAGGTAAAATAAAAATAGCAAAAAGAGAAAATCATGCATGCAGGCACACTTGGTGCACACCAAGCATATCCACAGTGCCGTTGCCCCACCCTCTGCCTTTTTGAATGCAAGGTCAAAGCAACAGTTCCTGGAAACAAAAACTGTCAACTTAAGAAGCTTAACTCGACCACGTTGAAAATCTTTTCAATTGAAGGTTGATGATTGTTGTTCATGGTGATTATGTCTTGGTCTGAAGCAGTCCTTGCTAAATCCGTTGGTTCAGGAAGAGTTCCCAACCTCAGCCAAAAATGAAAACAGCCAAAACAACTCAAAGTTTCAAAATACAGAATGCAAAAGCAATGCAAAGTTGCTGCTCTGCAAGTCTTTTTTATCCTTTTTCCTGGCAAGCTCGAAAGAGTATAGGCTCAAAAGTATTGAGCCCCATCCAGTCCTTAGAGCTAGTTTTTGATATACTAAACATTGCAAAGTAGACACTTTTCAGGCTGTTCAGGTGAACAAACGCATACGTTTCTTGTGCGTTTTGTGTGCGTATGTAGCTACAAGTACCATGCGCAGTGCGTATGTATGTGCGTATGCCTCTCCACACCCGGCGCACCCGGCGCATCCCGGCACAACCCGACACAACCCGGCACAACCCGGCACAACCCGGCACAACTGGCAGATCCCGACTTATGTGTTTTATAACGTTTATCATCTATCCAAGGCTCCACAGAGGTCAGAAGATGAAGACGTTAAGCATATACCACACCTGCCACCAATACATATTTGACAGCAACATGACACCAGTCAAAGACTTGGACGCCGCATCATGTGGTATCATGTGCCCTGTGTCCAGCTGCGCCTGCATTTGAAACTGACCAGAAAGAATGCCATTGGACCATTGGAGCAGTGAAGCAATGAGTCATTGGAGATCATCGGAGCTATGTGTGTTTCATATATGTTTTCATACTCATACCATCTCATACCTGTCAATGTCAATGTGACTTATCAACTATCAAAGTTGTGTGTTTTCATAAGTCTTTCTGAAATGTGACAGCATGTGGGTGGCCGGTATCGGTATGCTGCTTGCCCCCAAACAACACTTCGTGGTCAAAGCGCCAGACCCTCAGCAACTTTGAGAAGATGACATGCTGAAGAAAAGCTCGCAATGACAAAATGATGTCATGAGTTCACAGTGAGTGCATATGTTGAGCGCAATATTTTCAGAGAGGGCCTTGCCCCAATGTGATGAAACAGGCAAAACAGATTCAGAAGCTGAGAATAAAGAAAATTTGATCAAACGTCATGACTGATATAGTTTACATGTGCGTCCATGGGCACAGATATTACTATACTGTTGGAACTGTGATTCAGACCATTCTCCATGGATTGAAAAATCATGAAAAATCACTCACTGAATGGCATCGAAGTCAGCATTTTCCAACGGCGGTCTCCTTTGGCCTGTGCCTGAGCTTGGCCCTTAGTAGCCTTTGGCTGAAAGGTGTTGCGGTCGGAACTCGGACACATCCAATTGAAGCAATGGAAAATGATGAGAAAAACATTATCGGGATAACCAACTAAAAATATTAATTTGAATGATGCTTAATTTAATGAACTGTGCATTGTTTTGAAGATCCTTTGCCTCAAAGCATGTTATACACACCATGTGCTATTAATATTGATTCCAGATGATTTGGATGATATAATGGGCAGCGCCTGAGTTGCCGAGTTGATCAAAACTGCTGGCCCAATTGTCCAGACATGTTCACTCGATCTCACCGATTCCATCACAACAAGCGGATCACTTGATTGGCTTCCATGGCTAAGTCCTCGGAGCCCCTGAGAAAGTACAATGGCTTTCCTAAGGGTCGCAGTGGTGAAAATCACCATGATTACCATGATCATCATCATTATCATCAACAGTGCCAACTGCTGAGGACCAATCATATGCTGCTGACCTGTGACTGCAGCCGAGCATCGAGGTGTCAATTCCTGAGTATGGTCTGCGAGAGTGAAACTTCACGCTGAAAACATTTTGGGAAACTGATGCTACACTGCAGGGGTACAGTATAATAGTAACTAATAACATTATATAACTTTATATAACTCATGGACAGTAATGATATTGCTTCACAAGAGTTCATGTTGCAGCAGAGATGCGTTGGCTTCCTTCAAGTAGGCGATGCGCCAAACACAGTGAAGCGTTCGAGAAGCATCCAAAACCTGGCAGAGAATGAAATGAACTTCTTTTGATACCCTTTTGATCCCTTTGGAGAACATGCTTCACGTTTCAAGTCATTCAGTTCAAACCCACACCTTCTCAGTAAAGACATTGGCCAATGAAGAGTACTTCGAACCACTTGTCAAAGATGGTGGGGACCACTGGAAATAGACCGGAGTGGGCTTCGGTTTGACGTCAAAGAAATCTGCACCTACAAGAAGCACAATGAGATTTAATAGTGAGATTTAATAGTGAGATACGATGGACAACGGTTGCCAATCAACAGTGACCTGAGGCCCTAGCTGTCAGCTGCAGCAGCCCCATCACCACAGGCTGGAGCACGGCTGCATTCGTGGCCATTGATGGTGCAGTCAACCACTTCCTCCTCTTCCATTTCATGCAGCAACGCTCTCAAAGAAGAGGTTTCAGCATCAGTTGTTCCTTTTCCAGAGCTGTTTGGCATTTCTAGCACGACTCTTTCCATATCAGTTTGGAGAGCGAAGGTTTAGTCGAGGTCACCTGCACAAGCAGTTAGCTATAGTAGTGCACATATGAGTCCAATATGTTTTCAAATCATGCAGTGCTGCGGTCAAAGGCATGTGTTGCTACCAATGGTTCCAAGCCAATTTCAATGAGTGATAATTTTTCAAATCGCACGAAGCTTCGTGACACCCCAACCAGAACGATTGTATGTGAGCACAGTGGCATCACATAGGACAGCACTCATGCTGTCGTGAACCTAAGACATCTGCCCGCTACCTGACAACCTTGTGGGTTGATTTCAGCAGGATTTCGAAGACCAAAAAAGCTTTGCAACATACAGCTCTACCCAGCCCCTATCAAACATATGTCACGGTCAAGTGAAGTGCAGGAACTTTTGAAGAACATCATGTGTGAATGACCGTTGCCTTTGTTTGAGACATCACTTTAGGCTGGATACTGCAGCGCAAATCCAAAAGACAGGATCTACTGCTTCTTGGCCAGGCGTCTGCGGCAACGCTGAGTGGGCGTCATGTTCCGGATGCAGTTGGCACGGATCTCAGACACCTTCCACCTGAGGACGGGAGGGAAACGAAAATTGGCACATGAAACATAAATCGCATCGATGAGAATATATCAGCATCAGAATCGAATCAGGATAAAATCAGAATCGTATCGTTCTCGTTTCATTGGGGGTCTGGCGAATCCCTGGCCATTTTCAAAATCTCTCGGCCAGTCTTGGTAGGATTGTCTAAGCGAAGCTGGTTCATCTGCTCCTTCATGAACTGATGGTAGGCATCTCTCATCACTTCGCCCTGGCTAAAGAGTATTTTGGACAAATGGTTGCCAGTTGACACGGTTTCACTTAATGAGCGAACATCTAAAGCAAACAAAATAGACATATTCAGCATCAATATGTCCTATAATCAAATGATGTTTTGCCATTTTCACTGTTTCTACTCATCAAACTCTAAAGTGTTTGAACCCTGCCTTGCTGCTCTTTCTCTTCTTCGCGTTCTTGGGCTCCGGCTTTTTGCGGGAAACCTCGGGCTCACTTTCATCATCGCTGCCTTCAAATGACGTAGCGTCCTCTTCACTGTCATTCTCATCCTCATCCTTCATCTTGCTGCTTGCTGCCTTCGGTTTCTCATCGACCTCAGTGTCGCTATCATCCTCATCCTCTTCTTCCTCCTCAACCTTCTTCTTGCCTTTCTTTGCATCCTTCTGCTTCTCTTCTCTGTCTGCTCCATCTTCATCATCATCATCCTGCTTCTGGCGCTTCTTGGGTTCATGGGTCTTCTTCTCCGTCTTCTTGTCAGTGCCGCTGAACTTCCCCACCTTGGATTTGTTCTTGTCGCCCTCATCGTCCTTGTCGGCCTTCTTGACCTTCTTGGCTTTGCTGCCAGTCGAAACCTTTCCTGTGGGGCCATCCTCATTGTCCTCCTCATGATCCTTCACCTTCAGCTTCCTGCTCTTCATCTTCTCTTCCTTCTTTGGCTCATCATCCTCATCCTCTTCTTCCTCCTCAACCTTCTTCTTGCCTTTCTTTGCAGCCTTTCGCATCTCTTCTCTGTCTGCTCCATCTTCATCATCATCATCCTTCTTCGGGCGCTTCTTGGGTTCATTGGTCTTCTTCTCCGACTTAGTGGCAGTGCCGCTGAACTTCCCCACCTTGGATTCGTTCTTGTCGTCCTCGTCATCCTTGTCGGCCTTCTTGTTTTTGCTGCCCTTCGGGACCTCTGGCTCTTTTGAGCTGTCCGCCTCAGCGTCTGTGCTTGCCTCATCACACTTATAAGTCACCAGTGTTTCTTCTTTTTCTTCTTCATCCTTTTCATCCTTCATGTCGCTGGTTGTCTTGCTGTCTTCTGCTGCATTTGGGCTCTCTTCCTCATGATCCTCGTTCTCCATCTCCTCGCTGTCTTCCTCATCATGTTTTTCCTCCTGAACCTTCTTCTTGCTGCTCTTCGAATGTCTTGGCTCATCTTCCTCCTCAACCTTCTTCTTGCCTTTCTTGCCATCCTTCTGCTTCTCTTCTCTGTCTGCTCCATCTTCATCATCATCATCCTGCTTCTGGCGCTTCTTGGGTTCATGGGTCTTCTTCTCCGTCTTCTTGTCAGTGCCGCTGAACTTCCCCACCTTGGATTTGTTCTTGTCGCCATCATCGTCCTTGTCGGCCTTCTTGACCTTCTTGGCTTTGCTGCCAGTCGAAACCTTTCCTGTGGGGCCATCCTCATTGTCCTCCTCATGCTCCTTCACCTTCAGCTTCCTGCTCTTCGTCTTCTCTTCCTTCTTTGGCTCTTCATCCTCATCCTCTTCTTCCTCCTCAACCTTCTTCCTACCATCGTCCTCCTCATGATCCTTCACCTTCAGCTTCCTGCTCTTCGTCTTCTCTTCCTTCTTTGGCTCTTCATCCTCATCCTCTTCTTCCTCCTCAACCTTCTTCTTGCCTTTCTTGCCATCCTTCTGCTTCTCTTCTCTGTCTGCTCCATCTTCATCATCATCATCCTGCTTCTGGCGCTTCTTGGATTAATGGGTCTTCTTCCCCGTCTTCTTGTCAGTGCCGCTGAACTTCCCCACCTTGGATTTGTTCTTGTCGCCCTCATCGTCCTTGTCGGCCTTCTTGACCTTCTTGGTTTTGCTGCCAGTCGAAACCTTTCCTGTGGGGCCATCCTCATCATCCTCCTCAAGATCCTCCTTCGCCTTCAGCTTCCTGATCTTCATCTTCTCTTCCTTCTTTGGCTCTTCATCCTCATCCTCATCCTCTTCACCTGCACCTTCCTCCTCAACCTTCTTCTTGCCTTTCTTTGCAGCCTTTCGCTTCTCTTCTCGGTCTGGTTCATCTTCTTCATCACGATTCTTCTTGCCCTTTGCTGCTTTCTTGAAGTCACCCTCTAAGTTCTTTGGTTTGGTGGCCTGCTTTGTTTCATCTTCTGAGTCAGAAGGCCCCGGAAGCTCGTCTTCAATTTCTTCTTCGCTTTCCAGAGGGTTCTCAGACTCATCCCCTCCCTCTGTTGCTTTGCGAGGCTTCTTGCGGTTCGCTTTTGCCTTTGGTTTCTGCTCTTTGTTCTTGTCCTTGGCTGCTTTAGACTTCGCCGCTGTCCTTGCTGCAGGCTTTGCGGGAACATGTCCAAGAACTTGTCTGACTCCAATCTTTCCAGGCTCTTGGTTTTCCTCCTGCTTGTCCTTCTCTTCAACTTCTGCCCCCGGCTCCTCTGCTGGTGCACACAAGTTCTTTGTCTCTTTGTTCTCTGTCTCTTTGTTCTCTGTCTCCTTCTTTGGCCTTCCTCTTCTGATGTGTAAAACATCTTGAAGTTCCGCAGATAGCTCATCCACTTCCTTTGGTGATAGGGCAGGGTCGGACTTCCCAGAACTGAGAGATGATGACATTGGCAAAGGCTTTGGTTCTTCAGCCACTTCAGCTGGAGCCTTAGCCTTCGGTTCCAGCTTCAGATTCGTAAGATCCCCTCCAGCTCTTACATTGGGCTCTGAAAATGGGGTGGAAGACTCCGGCGGTGATGTAGATCTGACCTGGGTATGGATTCGGTTGAAGTGTAGCTACAAGAAATGGCAAAGTAAAAAAATGCAAAAATCACTTGAGCGATATGATATACATAACCGAATCAAACCTATGAAAAGCCTTGGAATGATATGAGAAACAAAGTTATAACAAGTGTCCGAAAGATCTGAGACATTATGTTATCAAAAGGCTTTGAAATGATGCGAGAAACGATGTGATGAAGAACAGGATTGCAGAAAGGAAGTGAATAACAGAAAGGACTGATTTGAGAAACAAAGTTCTGAAAACACTGAGAATGTGTCAGATGGGAAATGTGAGAAATCAACTTCCAAGAATCACTGGATTGGTCTGAAACAGTGCTTTGCTTTGGTTAAAAAAATTAAGCGCAGCACACGAGCTGGTGGGGTGTGATGGAGTGTAGGGTCAGATTCTGCCGCCTTGTCAAAGTCCTGGAAAAGGTTTCGGAGTCACAGTGTTTTTACAATGACATTTCGGAGTCACTGTTGAGTTTTGGAAAGCAAATTTGAAAACTTTCACAAACTGGCATTGGCTGTCATAGATCAAATTTGAAAATCCGTCCTGGCTAAAGCCGTGGTTGGCAAGAAGCTGATCTAGATTGACCATGGCCAGCGCTTCCAACGATCACACGCTGGGACGAAAAACTGATATTTACAGTTAGACGGTCACTAGCTTGATCCTGCACACTAGTCAAATGGATACTTTGAAATCTTGCCCATCGATGTGGCGTTGAATCAATCAATGATGATGCGAAGCATGGCAGGTACAGTATTTCAAACTTAAGTAATGCAGAGTGGCCCTGCCTGCTTTCCCTTCGCGTTTCATGGCAGCGATCTTCTCAGGCTTTTGAAACTTCGCAGACCCGTGCCCCAGCTGGAACTCCTTGATGGGCACAGCAACAGGAGTGTGCGCCACCTCAGAATCGAAACCGGTGTTGGGAAAGGAAGCCAAGCCAAATAATGTGGAGTTTGGGTCAAAAAGTGATGATTCTCGTGGCTTGCAATTTTTGGAATCTGAACAAAACAATTCATGACAGTGATTAAAGTAGGGCATCGGCAAGGAAGAGTTTGAACTCCTGCTTGTCATCAACAACTTCATAGATTTCCCCATTTCGTGCTTTCGCTTGCACTAAATAGAGGGTGGTTCCTGGGGTTCGGCCAGCAAATTTGTTCTCTACCACGTAAGTGGTGGTCAACTGGTCCAGATCTTTCGGTTCTTCCCAAAGAGGCATCGAGCTCAGGGTTTCTGGCAAGGTGTCAGGTGAAGACATCTCGGACGCCAGATGAGATTCAAACCTGAGATTCAAAAGGAACAAGGGGCAGTGGAAAGAAAACACACCACATAATCCATTATATAATATGATATAATATGTTGATAAGAAGGCAGTTTCTCCAAAAGACTGGAAAAATTAAAGGATTTGCTAGATTTGTTGAAGCCCAAAAACTTCTTGTCAAAGTCCGCCAGAAGCTCCCTCCAGTCCGGCCCATAGAGAACATCACTGTAGTAGAGGCCGCGAAAGCTTTGGGGCAAAGAGACTTTGTACTTAGCCCAACCAGACTTTCCGGGGACAATGTCGATTTTTGCCACTTGCAGTGGAAACTTGTTGATGTCAACGTTTGCGGCTGGCGTGCAAGACGGCTCATACTTGGGCATCGTCGAACCCATCAAATGGTTTCCACGTTTCCACTCCTGGTGCCAAATTGGAACATGAACATTAGGTCACAACGCCAAACACTAAAAGGTGGTTTTGAGTTTTGATGATGTTTTCATTTTCCTGGATTTCTAAACAGCTATTCAGCTATTCACTGGCATAGTTGATGTTTTTGAAAAGGTTGAACATAAACTAGAAGCTGACAAAATGATATACCAACAGTCCTCCATCAGCTTCAAGGCGATCGATCTTTGGCAATACTCGGTAATCTGCAAAGATTTGCTCAGGGAAAGAGCCGGCATGATCACCCCGGTGTTGTTCAGCGGCCACTGGTAAGCTGCCCACTCCATCCAAGAGTCATAGGGGCTCAAGTTTACCAACCCAATCGCAGCACGATCTGGCAGGGACACCTTTGTGAGCAAACTTGTCAACACCTGGTTCGGTACCTCCAAGCCAGCAAGGTACTGAGCACTTTCCTGGAAGATCGACATGGACCTGCCCAGGTTGGAGGTACGAGCGGCTGGCTTTGGGGGGAAGTTGAAGTTGGCTTTGATACAAACAGGTTCATTGAAACACCATCCATTAGCTACAAGTTCAAGAGTTTAAGATTTGATTTAAAGCTACAGCTACAAAACCCGCCCTTTTGGGATTTTTGTCCGGCCTGACTTCTGCAGAAGATGGGGTCATATCTTTGCCAGCTGCCGGAACCACGTAGTTGCTCTCGGGAAGCCAATTGATATTGGATCGCGTGCACCTACAGGGGGTCTAGTCAGAACATGATGCGCACTTCTTGATCAATCTTTTATACATAACACATGCATGTTTGTGCACAGCACCTGTTGGTCAGAAGTTGCGACGATCAAAACATGTTTGTTGTCAGCACTGAAAACGGAGGAACACTTTTTGATCAATTTTTAACCATGAGACATGCATGTTTGTGCACAGCACCTGTCGGTCAGAAGTTGGGAGGATCGAAACATGTTGTCAGCAATGCACTGCTCTTGCATGCAGACCCATGCCGGGAATTGGAGCGGCACATGTTTCTGGCCGGGAGCCGCAGCCATCCTCAGCATGATGAGCTCCGACTGAATCGAAAGTGCGTCGAGTTTATCCTCGATTCTCCTCACAAGGATTTCAAGGTGATTTTTGATTCCTGTTTGGTTGCAGCCAAGGGTGCAACTACAAACCCAAACCCAAGTACTTTAAACTGAACAAGGACAACATGAATCATGAATTCAACATGTTTTTAGTGAGAGCTGTCCTGATTTCCCCCCTCATGTTGTTCTGCACTTTTTCCGAGACCAAGTATGGCCCGATGACGACCGCCACCGTCTTTTGAGGCTTTTTCCCCAAAATTCTGGCAACCAGATCGCAGCAGTCATTCAGGTCGGTTCCTGTGACCTTTCCATATTTGGTGAAGTCAAGCCAGACAACGGTGCCGGCCCAAGATTCATGCTCAGCCAAATCGTTGATGAACTGGCAGGGGCACGGTAAAACCCAAGTGTTGAATTTGAAACAAATTCTCTCAACCCACTGGGAAGAAATTTCAGGGGACAGCAATGGACAGTATGTAACAATCTGTCTCAACGGCTTTCTGCTTTTCTACCGGAATGTACGCGGAATCACAATATGTGGGAACAGATTTGGGCATCAGATGCAAATGTTCATGATGAGCGAAGTAGGTCGGTTTGAACACCTTCAACAAGTAGTCTCATATTCTTCGGTGTCAGTGGACTGCTCAGTATGTGTTGCTTTCTTACACATGTTACAAGATATTACAAGATAAATCGAACTCGAGATTTTGAAACCAACCCGTCATGAGTCATAACCACACACATCAATAGCTTGACCCCGGTCTCAATTTCTTGGGGGTCAGTTTGGTCTGATCCTGCCTTGTCGGCAGCAGCCTCCAGCTCCCCCATCCGTCCAGCAACAAAGCGAAGGTTTAGGTCCATGAAGTGGTTGATGGAGCTGGCACCAAGTCGATTTTGATGTTTCAAGTGCAGCACTTTTTTCATTTTGTCACTCCGTTCACTTTTGACTTCTTCCTGGTACAAGCATCCCAGCTGGGCAACATCCCGTGTGAGCTTCAAGCAGTCCTGTTCATAAGCCATCCGTCTAGCATCTTTGGATAGCTCCTCCAACTTGTCGTCCACAGTTGCGAAGTGTTGGGCCGGAGCAGGTGCTTGAAAATGATCTTTCCTCATTGAGGTGCGGGGCAAAACTGGGCGACAATCGAGAGTTTATACGAAAATCACGATTCAATTTATAGTTAATTTTTGTTTCCGTCATGTTGAAGCAAATGACCAAAGTGTTGAAGGCATCAAAAACCTTAATAAGAAAAAAGCTGCACTCAAATCAAGAAAGAATCCAGAGGTCTGTATGATGGGCTTGGAAAAGAGGATCCTTCACAGTCAGAAGGGAGTTGAGCTCGTTCGTGTAGTCCCTGAAGGGTGGCTTTTAGTGGTTGCAATCAATGGATACTCATTGAAGTTGTAGGGCACCCTGGTGTCATAAAACAATCTAAACAAGCCAAGGCGCCCATCAACAGAACGCTTCACCACCTTCATTAGGATGTCTTGATCAAAGATAGCGTTGCCGTCGTGGTTGACTGCCAGCTTCATTTGCTCTTGAATGAAGAAAGCCAAGCACATGCGTTCGACTTCATGGTTCCATTCAGTCAACGTCAGGCGGCAGGAAGCGGCCCTACCACTTCGCTTGGAGGCACGGTCGTGGAGAAAGAAGATTCTTGCCATGAATAGACGCTGCTTCTTCTCATCGACTTGCAGGATGCTGTGCCACATTGGGTTGTCAACACCATCAGCAGTGCCAGATAGCAGCCACCGTGTCGATGTCAATGTTTGTGCGCTGAAGGCTGACAGGGTCCAAGCCAAGGACTGCAAACGGGAAGTGGGTGTTGGTACCAGCTGACATGATTCCCAACACCGTTATCATGATTTGAACTGAGAGGGATTTCAGCACCCCCCACCTGACTCTGCAAAGCGATACTTGTGCAAATGGGCTTCAAGTTCTCTCCAAACCTTTGCGCACACACCCACCTAGCACAGGGAAGCCGCTTCAACGCTTTTTGGTACAACATGTTTTCTGGAACACTGCTATTTGGTCTATTTATTAATGTCATTCAATGTCTATACTATTTGGTTTTTGGTTCAACGAAGCCAAGCCTTGAACCCGTACATTTGGGTCGCAATGGACTCATCGATTTGCCATTTTGCATTGTTCAATGCAGTGCCATAAGAGTTGTACTCTTGAACAGCTTGCATGAAAGCATCACGATCGTCAAGACTGGGATCCTGGAGCAATGGGTAATGAGGTTTTCACAGCGGATTGGGGGTTCACGGTTAGATTCAACAAACAGTCAAAACACAGAGTGAAGACATTAATTGAAGGATCAAAAGAAAACAATAAGTTTAAAGACGGGAAAAATTCGAAACTTCGTATCCAAACTTTGTATCCAAGAGTCCACCAACTTCAGCTCAACAGCGCGCTTGGAAAACACCAACGTTTTCTGCAGCGGGTTCTTTTTCTGCTTCTCAGTTTGCTGCTCATGGATCTGCATCCGTCGAAACTCCAGGGCATAAATGGGACCATCCATCAAGGTCACCCGGAAAGATGATAGTGAGCGCAACCACCTGGTCAAGACAATTGAACAAGGTTACAGATTTAGATGTGCAAGGCGATGTTTTGGGATTCAGTTAGGAGGTGAACTTTTCAATGATAGCCAGAAGGCGAGGTTTTCAGTATCTATCACAAGGCGAACCTCAAACGAAAAACATCACCTTTTGAGTGCATGTTGCTTGAACCCCTGTGTTACATGCACTATTGACTGCACATAGTTGCATGTTGGCCAATGGGTATCCAATGACCATATAGTTGCACTGATAGTTGCAATAATGTGCACATGATTAAATGCAACACCTTTATATCTTGAAAAATATTGCTAAGATAAGACGACCCTGGGCATGAAAGGTTCACCTTGTATCTGGCATCTTTGGGGTGAGATATAATATGATATGATAAGATTATGATGAGTTTAGTGCATTTTAGTGTTGGGGGACGATTAGAATAGCTCCCAACTCCACCTCCTTCACAATTTAAGCTTAAGGACAGCTTTGCCCAGCAGAGGCAATCAAGGACTGACAGTGCTGGGGAGGCGACCCTTTCATGGCCAGGTTCACCTTTAAGTTGGTTTTTAAAAATCAAGTTCAAGGCGATGCAAGTGACTTGCACCCTAGTATGCACACTAAGTTGCATTTTGGGTTAGTTGCACTTTGGGAGTGCCGGGGAAAGTAGTTTCACTGAAACCTAGTCGGCAATTTCTTGCACTGTGGTGCAAGATAACCCATTAGGCACCCAAGAATCTCGAAGCTAGGCTTAGTTGCAAATAGTTGCAACACATCGCATGGGCTTGGTTTCAGTGAATGTAGCTCAATTTTCTCTGTTGGCATGCATGCTAACTATGTTCATGGTATATTTGGCAGCTATTGATTTTTCAAGCGTCCGTGAAACTAGTCATGGCTAGCTGCAAGTTGTGTTCTGCATCACCAGTTTCAATTCGTCGGGTTCCAGGAACTAAGGATGTCATTTGATTAAACAAGTCCCCACTGCACAATTTTTATCCATTATTCCACCGGGTGTATCGCAGACTCTCATGGCATGGAGGGGAGCATATTGTGATTGGATGTGCTTACTATGATGCACTGTTCACATCACAACATCTTGAGATATGATGCGCTCACCAAGGCATGCAGGTGATCATATCATAACACACTTATCTTTACAGCTGCGGAACAAAGGAATTTACTGTAAATGTTTGGCATGGAAGAAGAAGATGATGATGATGATGACGACGATGATCCTGATGGTTCAAATTGGAACCTGTTAAGTGCATGTAGGCATGTCACCCCATCCACAGCCTTGCAAAGTCCTCAATCTCCTCATTGGATAGCTTCTCTTTCAAGTTGTGGAACGTGTAGAGGATAGCAAACAAGATGATACTTGATCGGCCAACGCCCTTTGTTGGTGTGAAGCATCCGTACTCCATCTGCTTTCCAAGACATGAACTGTCGAGACACCTTACTTCAATGGTTTCCCTCCACCCCTCGAAACCACCGTGGACAATGTCAGTGGCCGTGACCAGCCACTCTTGAAGAAGTGGCAGCCCATCTGACGGCTTGTGGAGCCATAGTGCCAGGACCGGCGGCTGCAGCATCTGAGCAGCGCCGGTTGCCTCAGCTGAAGGAAGGGGCCCCATGTTGACTAGCGGTTGTGAAAGTTGACTAGCAGTGACTAGCACAAGGGGAGGGAAGGAAAATCAAAGTTGACTAGTTCAAGACATGACTTCATGGTTGGGAAAATCACCCAAATGACTAGCAAGGCCTCATTGCCGAGCCAAGATACAGGAATGACCATAGTGGACAGGTCGGCGACGGTTCCAGGCAACACTTCGTTCAACCACACAGCCACTGCCTCGCCCAAAGCTCTGTTTTGCTTTCTGAGGATGAATTCCACCGGGTGTTGTCCTTGTTCTATGTCATAGGACCTGGCAGCAGGTGCAAGAGAGTGATGGGCGGAAAAGTATCAGGAAATGCTTTTTTGACATCTTTTGATAGTTCTAATCTCAATCTCAACATGATTTCATGTGATTTCAAACCAATTTCCAATACGCAAAGAGCATGTGGATTGTGAACGCATGTATGATACGTTTCCCAGCCTTGCTGCATCTAAGATTCGTTCAGCCCAAGGGTGAGCTTCTTCTTGTTTCACAGCTTTGCATGGACGCCGCGCAGCAGCGCCAGGCGGAGCACTCCTCTTTGACATTGCAGCAGGTGCAAGCTGAACCAGAGATGTCTGCAACGGTTGAAATGGGTATTGATTTGAATTCTGATCTTTCCCACGTTCCACAGTGAATTTTGGCCAAGGTTTTCAATGTAATCATCCTTTCCACTTCTTCAAAACGCTTTGAAGACATGAGTAGGTGAAGCGTTGAATCAGCTTTTCCAGCGAGAAGCACGCTCATCCAATCAGCTCCAATGAATTTGTGTGCCACACTTTCTTGCAATGACTTGCAATGATTGCATGCAGCGCCGAAGCCTGTACTTTGTGATTCGGGCACTCACACTAAATCTAATTTACCGCATCAAAAGCGGAATCATCTTCCAGGATTGTCAGGGGGACTTTGTTTCTTTGATACACTCCAATCCCAGCACACAGCACATAATGATGCATCCAACACAGGGAACATTCATTGCGTTGCCACTCATTCTAACCTTGTTTGACTCAGAAAGACCTTCCATCTTCAGCTTCGGCGTGCCAGACAACCTCGCCTGCAAAGATGTGGTGGGCAGCGTGTGGGAGGCCATCAGCTCATTTCCAGAAAGGAAGCGACCATGTTCCTGTCGAACAAGTGGTAGCATATGAGGACATCATTGAACTCTGAAGGTTTTCAAGATTTCAATATATTTCAAGTATTGTCATTACTTTACATTCAAGCGATGCTTGTTTTTGCAAAAACGGACCATCAAGGGTGGGAAGGAACTGTGGCTACAAGTTTAATAGATGTTGTATTCAAAGTTTATGCTGAACATTTCTTTCCTGATGTCTTTGAATGAAAGTCTTGTGTAAGCTTATATTTGAAGCGAATTGAACGACTGCACAATGGCCTTCGAGTATAGCTTGCCGGAATTTGTGGTCAATGTGCACAAAGCATTGTCTTTGGTCTCGCCCCGACCGCGATTGTTCCGAGCTAGCTGTGAAAGATCCACCACCTTCTTGTGCTTGTAGCGGGAGGAGTTCTGGTAGTCCTTCAGGTTCCGCTCCTGGGCGCACTCTGAGTGGATTTTGGAAGAAAGTGCTGCGCCTGGGACCCAGCATTATGAGCAAAATCAGGTTTCTACCATTTTAATCCTTTGACACATATTACATAATTTACATGGAGTCAATTGGAAGTATACACAGCAATGACACAGCGAGACAATATCAGCCATGGCTCATCACATTCAGAGAGATTTTGACGAGGCAGCTTTCTCCAGTAATAGTCGGTACAACCCAGAACCACTTGGGACGTCAGGGCATCCATGAACTCACCAACTGAAAACTTGGCCTTCCATTTCAACTTCGACTTGTGAATGGCCACGATGTAGATCCTTGAGCGGGCCACGCCTAAGCCCAGGATGCGAGGGTCCATCTTCACGGCCTTGATGTCAAAGCGAGGCCCGAGTGCAGCACGGACGATGTCGACACCATACTCCGGCACGTTCTCAATTATGTTCAGATCATGTGTGCATGCCACATTCTCAAAGTATGCTGTATGCGTGCAAAAATTAGGGTCATCCATTTGCCGCCGGCTTCCCATCATTGAGAAAGGGAAGCACACAGGGCCTCAGCAACAGCTTGTGAAACTCACAGAGATAAAGATCATAAAGGAACACATGATGTATCATGATGTGATGACATGTATGTGCACTGCGGCGAAACTCTTTCATTGATTGCGACACATGATGTATCATGATGTGATGACCATCTTCCATGAACTTGAACTAAGATCGCAGCCTGCAATGCACACCTTCAGTCCTCAGCCCCCGCAAGAAAGCAACAATTACTACTCTAGTGCAACAACAGCACGGTGACTCCAATCAATGAGCCTGAAGCACAAAGCTGCAGGGCTGTGGTAACAACAAAATTAACATTTAATCTAGCTAAGGGTCGGCCATGGCCAGTCTTTTGCAAAGGACAGATCTTGTTGTGGGCGGTGCAGAACGCTGACCCCTTTTTGCAATTGAGACTCATCACATCATTGAACAAACAATGCTTTCCATTTGTGATAGGCCCAAAGGTATCAAGCAAGACAGCTCTGCATGGCTTGTTGATTTCACATCCGGAGGCCAGCACAACCCTTGCCACATCGAACGTCACGCTAGCACGGCTCTCAGATCGAAGAAATTCTGCTGCAGCGGATTGGAGACTCAAAGCTGCCTAAGTACAGCGCTCTAAACATAGCCTCAATGTTTTCACATAACAGCTGATTTTGTGCATGGCTCACAGATTGATTCAGTGATTGATTGTATTGACTCATCTCTCTTGAATCCAAGCACTGGACGGTTTCGGCACAGCCAACACCGGAGAAGCATGTAGTCAGAAACCACCTCCAAGACTTCAGCCCTGCAGAAACAAAGCCTTTTCCAAATTTCTTAGTAGCACTCTGCAAAAACACGGTCGCCCATTTGAAAGTCGATTGGAACGTCTTGAACTGTGTAGGGTGCTCATCTGTTGCCATGGGCACATCGGTCTTTGGGTAGAATTTCCTGCAACAACATTTTCGAAACTGACAACTTGCAGATGGACTTCTCTCAGGATGATTTGTTTCCTTCGAAGTTATGGCCTGCCTCTTCAAAGTTGTTTTTTTGACAATCTTCTTGGAGCTCTTGCTCCTGAAACATTTGCGATTGACATGTTTGACCATCATGCTAGACTTGATTCTCAGATCACACTTCTCGGAATGGCAGAGATCAGCTCGAACTTGAAATGTACCAATTCAAATTGATATTAAATAGTGTATATTATAATATAACATGCATTTGTTGTAATATAAAATTTGTTTTATATTCGCTGCACATCTACTTTCTAATCATGCCATAGTATACTTAGTATATAATATGCTTAGCCCTTGCTTCAGCATGCCTGGAGGCATCAGAACGCTTCTCTTGATCTGGACCACGAAGTACTGCTCTCACAGCGTCTCGGAGGCAAACCATGCCTGGCCCTCAGCTAGTTGCCTGCTGTGCGATTGAACCAAATCTCTCGTGAATCACCGTTGAATCACCAGACAGCTGACAGACTCTGGCGCCACATCTTTTCCACAAACACTGAGTTTTTTTGCAAGTGCTGTTTCTAATGCAAATCATGTCCAAAAATGTCCAAAACAGTGAAAAGCTTCAGCTGGCATGTCAACGATGGCTTATCAACAAACAATCTGAGTTTGCATGAACTTGCTAATTTTCCAGTTTCTGCGCTCATCACAGCAATCTCGATTAATTGGCCATGTTTTGGCACCACCGACCGTCACTGAGATTCCACATCATAGTCAACAACATCACGACGGTTCTTGTCCTAGCCATAGCCAGAGGGACACAGCTGGGGAGAGTGAAAATCAAGGCCACATTGATTGAAAGGCTCAAGTTTCAGCAAAGTCCTCGGTCACTTGTAGGGTCTCTGTTCGCATGCCAAAGTTGGCAGCCTCAATCACAAGAACACGGACTAAGGAACATATCTATAATTCTAAGAAACGCATGATCGTGATTACAAGTAAACATGAGCCTCTCCAACAACAGCTGAAGATCCTGAAGTTGTAGCTCTCAAAAGGTTTGCCGCACCAACCTGCGGAAGAACAAGAAAGACCACTGATTTAACACATCATTGCTGCATGAATGTGGTAACAAGTAAACAACAGCTTGGCTGACAGCATTCGTGCATGATCGGGATGACAAGTAAACATACGCCTCTGCAACAGCAGCTGAAGATCCTGAAGTTGTAGCTCTCAAAAGGTTTGCCGCACCAACCTGCGGAAGAACAAGAAAGACCACTGATTTAACACATCACTGCTGCAATGAACATGGTTACTGGTTTGCTGACATCGTTGGTGCATGATCGTGATGACATGTAAGCATGAGCCTCTCCAGCAACATCTGAAGATCCTGAAGTTGTAGCTCTGAAACGGTTGGCCGCACCATCCTGCGGAAGAACAAACCACTGATTTAATACATCATTACTGCATGAATGTGGTAACAAGTAAACAACAGCTTGGCTGACATCATTCGTGCATGATCGGGATAACAAGTAAACATGCGCCTCTGCAACAGCAGCTGAAGATCCTGAAGTTGTCACAGCACGAGGTTCAACCTTGTCAGGTAGTCTAAGCGCAAAACTAAAATGTTGAAGTAGATGAATCGCAGAACAGAACAGTCCATGTGCTCAAAACGTTGAAGTAACAGCCTAGGTCTGGTGTTTGTGGTATGCATCCCATTGGATACCTTTACTGTAAATTATTATTTGAACCAGGATTCATGCAGTTTGCTTTGAATTCTGAAGCAACGACTTATGCAGGTGACTAGTGACAAATGCCGAGTTCAAGTGAATGAAAGAGTTCGAAGCAAAGCCTCCACCACAAGTTTTCTTCTCTTCGAAGGTCTCTGTAAAGGCACCTGTTCCGTGCATTTTGCACTTCTTTGTGCAATCACAAGCACCTGCGAGTCTCGGTTCCCAGGCCTGTGAGTCCTCATCTGGGTCCAGCTCTTGGCTGTCCTCAGACCATAGTGACCAAGTGTCCATTTCGAACCACTCAGGCAGAGTCACCTCAATCACCACCTGGCAAATAGCAACAGCAAGGGTCATTGAGGAACACTAGTTGACATGGACAGTTGATGTTCTTCAGCCATGGGCATAAGTCGAACTAGAAAGTCCCCCAAGCCTTGCCTTTTCAGCATCGGTGGAGCTGCCCATAGGTGGCTACAGCACCTGCGGAGTTGATCCGAGGCTGGTGTGTTCGTTGGGGCTAGCGCTTGCATATTTCATGTGTGGCTGGAGTTTCATGTTTTATTTCATCTGCTGCTTTTCTGGCTTACATGCCTATCCCAGAATTTCAGCAAATAGTGATATACATACACAGTATATAGCAGATATGTAGCATAACATGTAGTATGTGATGCTATAATATAAAAGGGGGTATAAAATGTTATAAACATATTATGATATGTTTGTGGTACTTTGTGTGTCTCTCTCTCTGCCGGTATATCTATTTTCATGCATAGATATAGTACGAAACTGACTCCTGAAACCTCTTCATATCATATGATGAGATGATTGAAAGACACAAATCCTGGCCTCAGCGGCAGGCAGAGACAGCAAAGCTGCAGGGAGCCAAAGGGCGTCAAACGTGTCGAAGATTTTGCACAATGACTTGAAACAGAAAGATAGTATACACTGTATTACACTCTAAGTCTCAGTTTCAAAGTGACACATGCTGCGACTTGTTGTGTTTCGGCAGATTTTCAAGGGTGATTTTCGGAAGGTGTGCATCACTCTCTCAAAACTGCGTTGAACCGCATCAATGGTGCGATCCTGCCCACAACATTTGGGGCAGTGAGGTCTACCAGCACTTGCTCAACAGGCGGCTGCTCAAACCAAGTCAGGCGAGGAACCGCCTGGGGGGCTTCATTCCGGCAGAGCTTTAAAATGAACCTGCAAGCCCTTGAAGTTGACTCGGATGGGAACTTCCGAAGAAGAATCTTGCCAATTTCAAGATAGTCCTGCTTCTTGCTCCTCACTGGAGCGTTCAGATCCCTGGGATCAGAAGGACAAGGTCCAAGCATGGCCAAGTATCGGTGAGGGAAGCAGAGTTGGGCTTCCTGCCACAAATCAACATGTGTTGTGAACAAGGCATGCATATGTAAGCTAACAAAATACGATCGTAACAGTGCACAAAGATGATTGTAAGCTAATGCAAGCTATGTGTGGTCCTGGCACATGTCTCGGTCTGCAGCATACCTCTTGACCAAGACAATGACATCTAGTGGGTGGATCTCTCCACCAGATCCACGCCCAGTCTCTGACACCACCACGTTGTGAGGTAGATCTGCCAGAAGTGAAATAAACAGGACAAGTAAACTGACATCATGATAAAAAATCCCGTGGACTGATTGGACATGACTGTATGAGTTGAATGACTGTATGAGTTGAATCATTGACCATGGCACCTCGTCTCAACATAAACATGAAGCTGTGAACGCCAGTGGAGTCATCCCGCAACCCCCCCTGGAAGGTGATGGGGGCTCTGCTGAGCCTGGGCCAAGCGATGAAAGGGATGTTTAGATGAGCCGGCACTAGGGAACGCATGTGTCATTCCTTTTTCCGGGCACTCAAACATGAATTCAGACGAAAGTCCAACTTTTCCAATCTCGGGTCCCCGAAATGTACTCGACTTCGATGGTGGCCTTTTCACCCAACCATCGCCTGATACCGATACGGTTGAGCACTTCACGAAGCTTCCTTGGCAACAAAACAAAACAAAAGCGATGAACAGCTATGGCAATTTGTTATTTGTTACTTGCTCGGATCAACTCAGGTCAGCTCAAGTCAACAGTGAAAAATTGTTTCCACGGTGCTAATAAAATGTCAAAGATGCTGGCACACATCATCTTCATCGCAGAGCAGATCAATATACCGAAAGGCAACTGCCAATAGCCCATATATTTGGTCTTAGTGATCAACATGTTTCAACATCATGGTGACATCAATCCTGTCATCAGTTGTTTGATCTAAGCTGTTTGAACAATGGTTGCCTGACATGCTCGTTTCAGCCGAATAGCCCAGCGGGCCATGTGTGTGCCCAACCCTTGCAAACAGCAACGCTGACACACGCATCTTGAGCGTGGCTGTGATGTAGCACATCCATTTCAACACAGAGTTGTTCTTGTTTTCTCTGGGACAGTTGTCAGCCTCAGGCAGCTCAATGTTGGAAATTGCTTGGGCTGAACTAGATTGTTTACCGAATTACCTGAACTTGATTGAACATGAAAATGTAGGTGGGATGTGTTGGCACTGCATTCCAGCAACCCAACATAGGAACTGATCAGGAGGCTGGGCACCATGTGCATGGCAGAGCGCGATGGCCTCTTCCACGGTTCGCGTGAGCGTCTCCAGGATGGTGGATGCATCAGCTGGGCAACGAGGGTCCAGAACCCAAAGCTTCAACATCACACCATGGATCCATACCCCTTGAACCTTGAAACGTGGGCGGGCTAGGTTGGACAGACTCTTGGGAACCACCGAGTTTCGATTTCTCGGTATGCTCCACTTAGCCTGATCCATACCGTCCTAGGAACAAACGTGAAAAGTTTCACGAAAAGTGCGACATTTCGGCCAATGTGCCAGCGAGCCGCAAGGATGATAAAATGCCGGGATAACTATCATTAAGGAGGATCATGATATATATCATGATCTGAATCAGTATTTATGCCAAGTAGAGCCAACACATTTTTTGCAGCTGTGGATCCATGTGGACACATAGAGGAGAAGGCTGCTGCAAAGGGCATTGGGCCTGCATACTCGGAAGGAAGCTAGCATGGTTCCATGGGCATGTTCTGGGCTGTAGGCATGATTGCACATACAGTGGGAGTGATGCCATAAAAAGCTTTGGACATCTTTGGACTATGGTTGAAAAAATCCAGCCTCCAACCACTCTTCCAATTCTTGATCTCGTTTAACACTGTCAACATGAAGTTTGTACTCCCGAGCCACGTCGAAAGCCATTTGTGGGTCCTCATGGGTAAGCATGTGTTTGGGTAATCCGTACAGTTCAGTGGTGGCAAACTTGAAATCATCAGATCTAAGACATCTTGGGTTGAACTTGAGCTTTGACAGCAAGACACCTTCGCCATCTTGAACAGTTCTTTGAATTCGAGGCAATCATCGCAAGCTGCATGGTTCGAAGGCGTGGTGAAGCGAAGTATTTTCGACCACCGGTTTCGGTACTGCCTCCAAAAGTGGATGTACCTAGGGCGGCTTGGATCTAAACAGCCATAAATAATTATTCACAGATCAAATTCTCTTCTGTGCACTACTTGATCTACTTGGTGCTCATTAGCAAGATACGACACTTTGGTAGAACGCTCTTCTCGAAACTGCATCCACAACATCTTGATGGAAGATGGTGCCAGGTATCTTGTAGGCAGAGCGCTCAGTGCAGTGGCGCCATTGCTCTCCACATACCTGGGCAAAACAACGGAAGAGGCAGGGTATGAACTGTACGTTGATCATGCAAATACAACTGTTGCATGGGTCATGTATGATTCCAATATGGCCTTCTTTGGCATTCTGAACGGCATTCTCTAATTCAGACCATTGTATGTTGATTGGGTATTAACATCGACAAGGAACTTGCAAAAGTATGAGTTAAGACCAAGGATATGTAGGCGGAGCTCTTCGTCATCTTCAAGAGTTTCCCCTGCAACATGCAGAGTGTCACCAGCCTCACTCTCTGACTCGCTGGATTCGCAGCCTTCAGGGCCATACTCAAAACCACTGAAACTCATGATGTGGAAACTCGATGAAACTTGCTAGTTGATTCGGAAAAAGTCTTGCCTGGGTCAGGCTGGCTACCTAAGTGCGCTGTCAGCTTTTCCTGCTGGGACCCCAGTGGCGAACTCCTTGAGTGAGCTGCTCTCTGAAACCTGTCAGTGCACATTTTACGAATGATGCAGGCAATATGCGAAACCATACAGCGTACATATATTATATAGAGAAGTATAAGTTGGTTTAAACATCATGTGTACATACAGCAATCAGTCAGTTCCAAGAATCACCTGCATGCATACACAGAGTAGTGCACTGTACATCATTATCAAGATAATCGAGACACTTCTGTGGAAGCATTCCGGCAGCTTTGATGTATAGATCAAGCAAGAAATGGTCCACCTCTTTCTGCTTTTTGGGGCATCGGTTCGAACCCTCGGTCAAACAGAGTGGCACGTTGTATCAAGCCTTACAGCTTAGAAAATCAGACACTTGCTCAAACCACAATAATGGCTACTAATGATGGTGTAAAACTAAAGTATTCTGCAACATATAATATACATATCAATGTCACAAGGTCGATTCGACATGTTGCGATGCTCTACCAGATCTACCAGAAGATTCAACTTGTCAAACAACATCAAACAACCAAGAAACCCCTCCCCACATACGATAGCGGCGGTCCATGCCACCAGAAAGGATCCGCCCCATGCGGGCATTTCCGATACCAATGACTGCGGCGACACACTTCGGGGACATTCTGCAGTCAAGAACATGCCAGATCCTCCGCACACGCTTGCCCTTGCAGGCAACTTCTTGGACCTGACGATGACAACTTGGAAGTACACACTTCATAATGTGTTAAATCACAGATCGGTGCCAGAACCGTACTTTGATGTACTTTGATCTCACACCATGCTTTGAAGAAACAGCAGCCGACCAATCTTAGCCGCATCAGTATCATCAGTTGAGCCCCCGACATACAAGTCTTGAAGTGGTCTGGTCAATGTCCAAAAGTTTCGCACAAACGCAGACACGCTCTCTAACTTGCGGTCTAGTTTACTAAAGCAGCAGCGTCTGTGGCAGCGACAATGACTGCGATGTTTCAAGTATTCCAAACGAGATGGGTCCCCACCCTTTGCACTTTGCCTGCGAGCGAACGGTTCCAACAAAGTGCTTGTTTGGGACATGAAAATTATGAAAACTATGCAACTGATTGAGTTTTGAGCTACCTTCCTAGTTGCTGACTAGTTGCTCGGAATGCTGTCTGCCTTTTGCTAAAAGTCTTCGCTGCTGATTGTTGTAATTAGGCCGTTTGTGATGGCCCAAGCTCACATCCCCGGGCACCTTCTCGAAGCCACAGCCCACCACAGCATGAGTGTGATGAGAGCGCTGAAAATCAAGCAAGCTCTCAAGGGTAAAGTTGACTTTCAGCAAGTCCGAAGTTCCACTTTTGGTTTGGCCATCATGTGATTTGAAGTTCAGTGACCTAAAGAAAGAACGTGTGCTAGATTGGCCAAGGGCACCACCTCCATTTGCAGCACTCCCTTCTGTGGAAGGAGCTGATGATCTCGCTGATCGGGAGGATTTCTCTGACAGGGCCAATGATCTCGATGATAGCCCTCTGAAAAACCTGAAGCCAACATAAACCAACATCGCTCGAAATCAGAACTGGAACTTTGTTCGGTGGAAATAAAAAACGAAATTGAAACCTCAGATCAAAGGCAGGACCCCTATTCATACCTGTGTTGTTGACCTTTCAAATTCTTCACATGATTGGACTTGATTTTCAAAACCGTGTTTGTTCCAAATCACTGACGTCGCTGCTCCATTTTCAGAAGGACGGCCACGGACCTCACAGGAAAAAGTTGAAAGACTGGCCACCACCGCCCATGAACATCTGAGGCTCAGTCGTCAGCTTTTGCAACTGGTGCCCTTGAGGCGTGCCCTGAAATGGAAGAGACTGATTCAGGAGTAGTTATATAGCTGAAAAGGTTGCAGGCTAAGATGGCTAAGAAGTAGCTGTCCTCCAAGAGGCTAGAAGGTACAGCAATGCCTGGAGAATGAAGAATGCTGAACACCCCGTCAAGCTGTACAAGTAAAAAACCATCAAATGACCACCAGAGCCATCTCATCACCACCTTGCCTTTGCCAGGATCATGCCTGAGCTGAGCTACGTGAACTGGGTGGCTTTGCGAAACAAGTGCTTGAGCAATCACAGCAATACGATTGCATCACTGAAACGACATATGAATGTATGGTTCTGAGATCCACACAGTGAAAATTCGTGTTGCAGCAATGGCAGCAGCAATCAATGGCAGATAATGGCAGTAATGGGAATGGAAAAGTCAAATTGAAAGCATTTGCGGAAACACTTCTCCGACCAAATGAAACACTGGACGAAGCAGTGCGAAATACGTGCTGAAGCAGCTTGCAACCTATGTTCGACAAGTTTACATTTTACAAACTGCAGTTGAAACTTCAATCAACATGTTTTAAGACATTGTTTTGTTTTTCACGGATTGTGTGAGCAGCTTCTCTGACACCTCTTGCGTGAATTGACTGAAGATGTCGAATAAGCCAATGAGCTTCTGCAACAAGGTTTTCGGCCATGTTGGCTGGAACACAAACAACTAAATATAAATCGTGGCAAAAATACAAGCAAATGCTGTAAGTATATATAATAATAGCTATTAGATGAATGTGCCACGCAGCTCTATATATCTATCATATATCTTTGGAAGAGGAAAGTGCTGAGAACCTGTTGCACCAATTTGCACCAGTGCTTTGCTTGACTTGGAGCTCGACCGCGCCACTCTTCTGAGCTGAAAAGTCGGCCCGCCAAGACTTTCCAGGGGGGAGACATTGAATGAATGAATCATAAAGATGTCACTGTCAACACAAGCTGAAAACCAGAACCACGGTGAATTGCTGGTGCACAACGTCATGCCATCACAATGCCAGCATATATGGTTTCAAAATATCACCTCAATATGCTTTTGAAATCGTGACTGGGTGTAATCGTTAAAATCAGAAGCAAACGCAGCTATAAAGTATGAGGAACTTCGAACACACTGGGGAGATGACTCTGTGGCTAAGTTCTGCCAGCAACCCCCAACACCAGCCTGAGCAGAAAGTAGCTCAGAACCTGCTTTGAAGTCTGAAGCTGATACAACAACTGAGACATAGACCAACTCCGAGTGCTGCCACTACCTGGCAAATGTCAAAATTGCTAAGGGTGCACAAGGGGGTGAATCGTGGTCCATCAATAAGTTTACGATCATCAAACTCAAACAGCCACTGGCCGGACCTCTCAGCTGGAGTGGCCAATGATCTGGCAAAGAAACCTCCAAGATGAGAGAACCCCAGCCGGGAGATATGGGAAAGATTATTGCAGATATTTGCAGATGGCAGAAAAATCAATCAATTAATATCCTGTGCCTTGTAGTGGGATAATCAGTGAAAAGGCACGTGTTTGATCCAGAAGGCAGGGCTGCAAAGGGGCGGGCACCAACAAACCCGAAGAATTCTGAGACCCAATTGAAATGTAATGACACCTGAATGCAACGAAAAGCCCTTATATATATAATTGAAACGGATTGCCCGGTCAACTGCTTTCACTCAAATCAGTTTGGCTCAGCCATCATTGAATGCACTGCCAATGCCGTGAATAGTTAAAGACAATGAGCAGTTTGAACATGCAGAAAGTCTGGGCAGTCGGACAGTGATTTCAAGCTGGCTGGAATCTGTTGAGAAGCAAGGTACTCGAACCTCATCTGAAAGACTGTGCCTTTTACTTTGGGTGTTGCCTCTGTTGATCCAGCAGGAATCTCCCAATCCAAATCCATCAGAACGTCCCTTGGAAGGTCCAACGTGTCAAGGTCCCAATTAATCAGGGCACAAGAGTAAACACACCCAGGGAATGTTGCGCAAACATCTACTATCACCTATTATGTAATCAACTAAAATAGCATCAGTGGGATTGATGGGCAAGCGTTCATTATTGTACAATTCAGCATCCAGCCCTTCTTTCCCGTCCAAAGAATCCAAAAGAAGAATCCCAAGCTTAGCAAATCACGGACCAATCAGCAGACTTCGATACACCTCGCATACAGTAGTGCATCTTGCGGAAATCTGTATTTGACCTTGAGGTTCTAACCATATCATGCAACAGTGCTAGCATGATCTCATATGCACGATGAAGCAAGCAAAATCACGCTGGTTTTATGCACACACTTCTGAACAGATCTAAGCATCCACAGTCTAGCCCAATCACACCTCTGCCACAGTAGGCACCACCTGACGCTTCCGGCAAGCCCCCCTTCAGTATTGAAAACCAAGTGCTTGAATGAACCAAAAGACACTTGTTGTAGTGAGTTTGATATAAATATCATTCAATCCTGCCTCGCCCCGGCTCGGGTTGTTTGGCGCCTCAGCTATCCAGATCTGGAGCCATACAAATGGCACAGGCCCAACAGTAAGGTGGTAAACCCACAAATGAACAGAATAAACCATCCCCAATTTATCCAAAATGGGGGACATCAACAGATTAAACAGAAAGCACCATCCCCAAAGGGGGATGATTTTTAGATTTACCACATTTTACTACATTAAGAAAACAAATCCATGGGAACCCCTGCTGACACCACCAGGAGCATCGACAGGCTGTGAATAAGGCGAGGCCTCGACCAAGCTGCCGCTGATCATCTCTGGGATTTGTGAATGTTCACATCCCCACCCCAAACAAATCGTTTTTTGTCTTTTGATCCATCCTCATTTAGGTTCATGTGGGTCTATAAATAGGTAGGCTACACCAAAGTTCCATGATTTTTCATGGTTTAAGTCATCATTTCCCCATAAAAATAGCATAAAATAACCATATATTGGGTAATGAAAAATGCTAAGGTACAACCAACAGCAGTGGCATAAGCTCTGGACAATGCCGTTCCTCTTGGCAGCTGCCTTTCCACCATGATGCCCTGCACATCGGCAATGTGGCAATGATTGTGGGGGGTTTCAACTATCAATCAAATACGTATACATACATATAATACACCTATACACCTTGTTGGTGGTTTGAGCCCCTCTGAAAAATATGTGTCAATGGGAAGGATTATCTCATCTATTATGGAAAAAATGTTCCAAACCACCAACCAGACACATAGGTATCATTGATCTAAAACATGCCGTGCACTGCCATAAACAACTCCCATTTGGGGATGCTTGGTACCTGGCCTGCGCCTGCTTCTGCAGCTCGAGCAGCTCTGGGGCCATGTCCCCTTTGGCCGTCCCGGGGTCACCCCACAGCAGCACATTGCGGATGAACCTGGGACGTTGCTGGTAGCGAAACCATGGTGCCATAGTGGTGGTAAGCTGACCATTAAACACTGAAAAATGGAGCCAAAAGCATCGAAAGCATCTCATCCTGTCGGGTCGACCATTCAAGAGATGGCAACTGCCCAAAAAGGATGCCCTGAAATGGTGTGCTGTAGGAACCAATGGATCGAGGCACCCCATCTGGGTTTGTCTGAACATTTTGGCTACTCTCAATTCCAACAAATGATCATCGTTTTTTTTGGACAATTCCATTGTGGTTCCTGGGTGTTTCCAAAAATTAGGTACCTCCCAAGTCACCATTTGACCATGAACTTGGATAACTTGGAGTCCCCCATTTCAAGAACCCCTCATTTATTGTGAGGTGGTAAACCAGATGTAAACCCTATATCAATTTTTGCCAACCATGGAACATATCAATGGATACGGCTCTGGATCAATACATATCACTAGCATTTTTTGGGATGCACATACAAAAATCCCAGCTATTTTTCTGAGAACAACAGGGGTTTCCATGGGTTTTGAACCATCCCAATATTGAAAAAGGAATTCGTTTCTTTTCTTAGGTCCCAACCGCAGCATGGCAGTAATGGTCCTGGCCATCTGGGCCCGACAAAAAGTAGAGTACCCCATTCCATCCACGGTTTCGCATCATTCTTCGTTTCACTTTCATGGCCCATATCTTGGGGCTGAACCCCTCATCTTTTGAACAGCACATCTCATAAAACGAATGTGTTAAGCATCCCCCTAAAAAAATAGTCTCAAATGCGCGTAAATCCCAGGATAAAAACTGGTTTCTGGGGGGTCTTTACTATTGGGGGGATGGGGATGGGATTATATATAAACCATCCCATGGTATTATATATTAACCATCCCATAAATTCAGGGATATATATGGATATGTACATATATATATGTATATATATATATATACTCCGAGGGTACATGCCCGAGAAGCTTGCTTTACCACTTATTTGAGGCTCCGGTTTTGGGGCCTTGGGCCCACCTAGGCTTTGAGAAAAAATGCCCCCTGCCTTAATAAAAAACCCACCAAGACATGAGGTACGAATCGGAATGGCTTGGATGTGAAACTACTAAGCATATCGCGAAAAACTACTAAAGTACGAGTTGCGTATCACAATGGCTTGGATGCAAAATTACTAAGGAGTTCATGAAAAACTGAAAAACTACTAAGGCGTGAGTTGGAAATCACAATGGCTCGGAGGCAAAACTACTAAGAATGTCCCTCAAAATTCAAGAAGAGAAGATTATTCTTTGCAACGTTTTCTTAGTTTTGCGGCCGAGCCAATACGAATTGCGAAATGGTCCTTAGTAGCTTTTGAGCGCGTTCTTAGTAGCTCTGCGGCCAAGCCAATACGAAACGCGACACCGTGCAGTAGCTTTTGAGCACATTCTTAAATAGTTTTGCGGCCAGCCCAGTACGAATTGCTAATTATTTAACGCTGCTTCCGCGTGATGTATGTGGATATGCGCACGCAAATACGGCCCCGCTCCCCAGGAATCAACGTTGCCACTCACAAAAACCAGTTGCTGCCTTTTCTGGTGTAGCTGCTTTGCGAAGCGCGGGAGTAAGTCAACTTTGATGTCTGGGGGTGCGGGGGTTGCGCCCAGGGTCCTGTACACTGCCGCTGGCTGTACACATGTCTTGCGTTGCTTGTGGCAGTCAAAGTTCAACCTCGCATGCTTGCTGCAGAACACCCCATTTTTGGCTGTGGGCCTGCATGCTTTTTGCCTTCCTTCACTGCGTGCCCTGCATGTGAAACCAGCATCCTGGCACCAAGCGCAAGAAAACATGAATGAAAGATGCAACCTGTCGCAGCTCAGCGCGCTCTTTGCAGAAGGCCAAACGCATATATCATGGGCCCAAAATTGGGGTCACAAATTTGGAAGCTGGGCTATTAATTTTAGTATTGTGGCCCCATTTCTGGGTCCAGAATCTGGCCCCTGCTTTGGGGCCACAAAACACAAACAGGAGCTATTCAATACGGGCAGCAAGTGTGCTACTGCCACCGCAATCTGACAGCAGCACATATCCGTGATACTGTGTATATAATATAATATATATATATATATATTGATATTGATATATGCTATACCATGCTATACCCATCCCATACAGCCCAAACGGCTCGTGGGAAGCACCTCTCGTACATGGCCTGACCTTCCTCGGTGAGTCTCGGTAGCACCTCCCGCGCTGAGCATCCATCAGCACTTGGATGCTTCGAGGATAAGGATGGAAATGATCATCAACACTACAAAAGAGCTTCTTTGGAGATGTTTAGGAAATTTTAGGTGGTGATCATTTCAACACCCTATCTATCCTATCTATCCTATCCTATCCTATCGAATCCTATCCATCCAATCATCCATCCATTCATCCATCCATCCATCCACCTACCTCTTTCCCATCCAATCATCATCTGCTCCCACCATCCCAAGTCATCACCTTTGTCTCACACCATTCGGAAGGCTTAACATGTGGGGTTGTCTGGTCCTTTAATAGTTTCAGACTTTTTTAACCCGGAAATGTACAGTCTATTAACCTCATTGCATCGCCCACATTATGAGCTTCGTTTTCAGTTGGAAGACACTGTGTCCAGCAATGCAGATTTCTCCGAAGTTGGGTGCATGACTCCTAGTGTGAAAAAGGACAAAGTGAACAATGGCACTTTGACTTCCAATGTGCCCCCAAACAAACAATCTTATATTCCGAACAAAATCTTCTAACCATTTCCATATCCATCCCGCCATGAGTGGTAGACACCACACCTCAATGGTGCAATCCAGGACTTCAGGCATCCATTGAGTTGATTTGATGGCCAGCAAGGAAAGATTCCAATGCCTGGCCGAGGGAAGAGCCGGATAAACTGAAAGCAGTTGAAAGTGTCCTACATCAAGCTGGATCATAGTTGAAATCCAATTATTCAATATATATATATACACACATAATTATATATATATATACATAATTATATATATATATATACATAATTATATATATATAGATCTCTACCTTTGATCAAAACATATTTGTAAAATTTGCCTCACTATTTTCACCATCACCATCTCACAAAGCATCCAAATCATCCGATCCTGACGGCTTCGGCCATCATCTCATAGGCTGCTCCGCTGATTGGAGGCCTCCGTGGTGGACTGGTGGACACCAATGGGATTTGTTGAAGGGAACAAGTACTCGAAACTCAAAACCATGGTCTTACAAACGTCTTATCAGCCAAGAATCTATAGATATATATATATTATATATATGTATAGATTGTATGTCTGGGACTGAAAATGGTGAACCCCCATCCAATCATATGGAAACATATGGAAATCATGATCAATATTTTGAGACACAAGCTCTTGACCAGTCAAAATCAGGAGGTCATTACCCATGTTCTTTTTTCTCCATGTCGCCTCTCATAAATCCGCGAAACTTCTTTTCTATGTGTTGTAGTTTCAACCCATCCCAAAAACAGGAGTCCACTAGGTACCATGATCTCAGGTAGGATGGAACATCAAAAGCAGGGTTAGATGGATGAACATCCGCATTGCTGGGTTGATCTCCCTGTAGATCAAGAAAGATCTGATACCCCAGCCACTTATCTAAGTTATATCAATAGCCCCATGTCGTGGCAGTGAATTTTCTCGTTTTGTTGCTACCCTTCTGTTCTTCAACAGGTCTTCGCCCATCCCCGAAGGCCGATTTGTGCTTCACCGAGGCTCCTGGTCCCCATCTATAATTGGTGGGTTAGATAGCATTACATAGCCTTCTATAGGTGGGATTTGTTGATATGATTTTTATGTTTATATTGGGATTTAACATGATTTAACCAGCCAATAAGAAACCATCCCATCCCATTTTTAGAAGCTATACTTTTAGATGCAATAATTATCCATAGTATTCCATAGTCATCCCCAATGCACCAGCTCATAAAACCCACTCGAATCACCAAGTCACAGGGGCATTTTCTTGGGGTTGGTTAAATCCGAATAAACAACAAACACACACACACACATATATATATTCTCGCATACATATATGCATATGTATTTATATATACAATATAACATCACATGAAACGGAAATCACCATATATAGTATATATAGTTTATTAACTCAGTAAAACAACAGCATATCACAACATCTATTTTTAATGGTTGCTCTAAAACTGCCATCCCTCCAGCCAGTTCCTCTGAGGTTCCGGACGCAATCGCGCTAGCGGCTGCATGAACGCCACCAGAAGCCGTGGCTGCGGTGAGGGTTCGAGCAACTGGGGCTATGAAAAGGCCTGGCGACTGCCAGAGCGACAAACATGGGGATTCAACCACCAAACATCATCAACTACTCTCTGGTAATTCAACATAGCTACTGAAAATACCCCATTTATAGTTGATTTTCAACATGGTGATTTTCGATAGCTATGTGAGTTTACCTCCTGACAAGAACCTCTACAAAATCCTCATACCAGGACCTCTGAGAGAATCTCACAAGATCGTCATAGACGGACCTTCTAGACGAGCTTACAAGATCTATCTATTTGCAAGAAGCTCCTCCTCAGAGCACCCCACAAAGGCTTTCACACAAACCCCTCCTACGGGGCATCTTTGAGAGCTTCATGCAATGACCTATCAAAGGATTTCACCATGATCTCCAAAACTCTTCTCACAAAGACCTCTACAAGATCTTACTCAAAAAACTAAAGTGAGCACCGCCCCACAACGAGATTGATCCCGCCCGCGCAAAATAATGATAGGGTTGCATGAGCATATGTTAGAATCTCAGAAAGTATTGCGCGCGCCACGACAAGTGAAAATTGGAAATGAGGATAGCCTGGTTTCAATCACTTTTTCATCGAGGTCAGGTCTCTAAAGCACCGCACCTGCCACCATGAGCCTGAGGCATCAACGTATTTCACTTGCCACGCTAAATGATCACCAAGTATCAAATCCAAGTGGCGACAGTCTCCCAAAGGCTTTGGAAACATCGTCCAAGTTTTGCCACGAAAAATGGTGTTTTTGGCCCACGCCTGCCAACGTTTTAGCAACGTGCGCGAGGTACTGCCCCGGCCACGCGGATGAAAATGTGTCCGATGTCCTGCGCCAGCCACGCAAACGAGGTTCTGGCCCTCCAAGTGCCGAATCTCTTCCGCTTGCCATGAGACAATAAGACATGAGCGAAGTCAGCCAAGTGTCACCCACATCTTGTGTGAGCTGGCGCAAGCAAAACCCTAAGGCCAGCGACAACCCTGAATGACCCCGGGCTTTACTCCTACCGGAAGAACCCCTCAGTTTGGACACGCTGTTTGAGGAATGAGAATCCCAGCGAAGCAAATTAACAGAATCTGACAAGAATCCACAAGATCTTCATACCAGGATCTCAAAGAGAATGCCACAGGATCGCCAAAGAAGGACCTTCTAGCTTGTTTGGGTTCTACTTGTCTGGAAATATGTAAACGATTGTAAACGATTGTAAACGTATCTTGTCTATGGTGCTCGCAACACTATATATTTATACCCTCATGTATATGCAGTTGAATAAGAATATCTGTGTACTCAAATATGCATACAACTACTGTATACAATACGGATGTCCATTGTGTACCGCCCATTCGCTGTATCAGTGGGCACCAGACGGGCACCAGAAAAAGTGAAAAAACGAGGCTCCATTTCCAAGAAGACCGTGGTGATTTAACGCACAAATCTTCAAGACTGACGCAATGACAGACTCAATACATCAACTCGTCAAAAACACTTTGGCAACCCACACAAGAAATAGCAAACCACGCAAAAAACACCAGAAAAAACACGAACAACAGCACAAGCAACCCCCCCAAAAAAAAGGACGCGAAAAGGCACCAGCAAACCAGAAAAAACACAAGAAAAAACATGAAAAAAAACACGAGGAAAAGCACCAGAAAAAGCACCAGAAAAAGCACGAAAAAAAGTACGAGAAAAAACACGAGAAACAGCACCAGAAAAAACACGAGAAAAAACACGAGAAAATCCACCAGAAAAAGCACGAGAAAAAGCACGAGAAAAAGCACGAGAAAAAACACCAGAAAAAACACGAGAAGCACCACGAGAAAAAACAAATCTGAATCCTTGAAAACAACATAGTTTCTTCCCACGTCCATAGACAAAAGTGCGGCAGAATACTGCACTTCTTCAAGTTGTCACACAACTATGTTGATTTCAATCACAATCTTTTTACGAAGAATTATCTAAACACGAGATTCAGTCTTCCTTGCAATCCCTCAGCCACCGTTGAATTCAGTATTGTAAATCCAATAGAGCGGATTATTGCGCAGCTTTCTTCATTTAAAGCGGTATGGGTGCCCGAAAGATAAAATCAACACTTTCCCTACAATCATCCTTATGAGTAACATAGAAATCGAACCTTCGAGCCTGCCTCGCCTTAACAAAGTTTCAGATTACTGCTGCCCAAAAATGGGCACCCACACACACAGATATTCCAAAAGGAATCAACATGGAATCGAACTGACAGCAAATATGGATAAATATGGGTGTGCTATAGTAATTTCTAGGGTGTGGCCAAGATGCGCCGTATACCAACCGTATACCGTATACAGCAAATATGGTGGTGCAATGCTTTGTTTTCAACAGGGTGTGGCCGGTGCGAAGTATTTCCAATGGTTTTCCACGGACTTGTCTCATCTTTTCAACTGGTTTTCCAATAGCTTTCCAAGGATTTCCAGGGTTTTCCGCATAGTTATTTAGTTGTTTTCAAATGGTTTTTCAGGGTTTCCAATGGTTTTTCCATGGTTTTCCAGGACTTTTCAATAGGTTTCTAGTGGATTCCCCAATAGTTTCCCGGTTTTCAGGGCTTTTGCAATTCTTTTCCAAGGGTTTTTGAAGGATCTTCCAAAGTTTTTTCCAAGGGTTTTCTTTTCCAATGGTTTTTCCATGGCTTTTTCCAATGGTTTTTGCAGCCTCGGCCCAGCGTTCCAAAAACGTGGGGCCTGTGAGGTCCACTAAAACGGCATCCATCTGATTCTCGGCATTTGAGGCGAAGAAACCAATGGCCGATCTCACGAGGCCTCAAGAAAAATGCCAAAGACTTGGGGCTATGGGGATATCAATGGGAATTAAACATGGTTAATATCTATTATGTATATATATATTATATATCTATATATTATATATATGTATATTATATATGTATATTATCATATGTATATTATATATGTATGTATGTATATATATATATATATTCACACCTAATTATACCTATATATTGGTTAATGAAATGGTTGATAATCACTGGATAATATGTGGGAACCCAAATGCCATAAACCTACCATTTTAGGGGATGGTTTATAGCACCCATGGAAATGGTGATTTTGGGGATGGCTCATTGTTGGGTTTACCACATTAGATGATATTTGGCTATATTTGGGGTGTGTGGAAATCGGGTATAGTAGTATAGTATGGTATAGTGTACCCCATATATCCCCACATTTATGGCTCTTTAACAGGGACAATGATGATAAAACAGAGGATGGAATGGGGTAGAGATGGGTAGAGTATTTTCAGACAACCCCACATATGTCGGAGGTGAGGTATGTCACATGTGTGTCTGCGAGTGCCATGTATTGTGAGATGCACAACGAATGCCACGGGCAGCTGCCAAGCGGTGGGTCTGTGCACACCCAACAACTTCATACTGCTTTCTCCAGCGATAAATCCAAAGTCAACAAAAACCATAGGTAGGTAAATTAGTTTGTACACATAATGATGTGGTAAAGCCAACTATAAAACCATCATCGATCAAATATATAAGCTAATGATGAACACCTTATATGTGACACCAATCTCCATGGTTGAAGCGAGAATCTACATGACACCACCATTCCTTGTTGTAAAACATGGTATTTACCAATGGTTGACCGAGCTTAAATTCCCTTATGCCAACCCAATGACCGATTCACTGAGGTTGAAACTCATGTAGTATGGCTGCGGGTGTTGCTCACAGCCTGTAGGCAAATGATGGGATTTCCGACCCCGTTATCGAACCATACTGATATGCAGAGCACATGGCTGGATGATGGTTCACCATGGTTCACCCCACCCCAGACAGTTCATTAGTGAGTTGGGCATCATCGGCACACATCATTCTAGCTAAGGATGGAACAACAGACCACTTAAACCACCAATCAGTCATATATTTCCCATCAATTTCACTACTGTACTGGTATGGAATATGATAGAACGATATTCTTTAACACTCTTGGAACATTTGAAACCACCGACCAACAATAAAGCCGTGGCATCATCTCAGACCATGATTTTTACTGGTCTGAGAGCATCACATCTGGCCATCAACTTCATCATCGGCACAAAGACTTTTGACATGGGTGCGTACCTCGAAGCAACAAACCGCCAATTACCGTATTTGCCCACTGACATGGGCACGACTTGAAGTGGACATGGACTGTGACAAGCCCCTCGAACGTGAACGTGTTGTTAGTGTCTTTGATCTCCAAGAGCCCGCAACTCCACTGTGCCACTGTCGAGTTGACACTTTCCATCCCTTTCCATTCACTGAGAACTCCACTCTCTGGAGAAACCCAAGATGTAGCCTAGGACATCTGCGCCCCCGAGGCCTCCAATCCCAGTGAAAGGGGGATCATGGGCCTGTACCCTTCTCCCTGAAATCATCCTTAAAGTAAGAAACCATCATATTAAGGTCCCAAGTTAATATCCAAGTTATCGGCAATGTTTAAGATTCGGAAACCAATGGCGACTTGGAGTTCCCCCATTTTAAGAAAGCCACACGAATGCATCAAAGTCGCTGAATGCTAAACAGACTTGCTCCATAAGTTCCTGACGAGAAACCGACCGGTATAATCTGGCTGATGGGATTTATGGTGGACATATGATACATCTAGAGTATTCCATACTTAGATGGCATTATAAACCAACAAACCTGTGGTATATCATGGGATAACCATATTCTCTGGCTGACGACTTTAATGATTTATATACTAACCTGAAATAAGGTCAATGGGGGCTAGTACCAGTAACCCTTGCTAGCCATCATTCATAGTGACGTCGCAGTGAGGACATTGTAGTTCACCCACATAATATATGTATATATATATATGTACATACATAAATATGATCATACAGTTCTTGATTGTTTTTCATTTTGGCCTTTTCAATTTGATATGACAAACTTTGAGTCAAACAGGTTACTTTTTAAAAAGGTTCCAATCAGAAGCAATTTGTTCAAACCCCCAAAGTGACAGAGAAACACTGTGTTCTCAATCCAAAATCTCGTGGACTATCATCATTTTCTCGATTGAATCTTTCATGGCCATCCCGGCCATCCCTATTCTTAATGACACCGGGGTTTGCCCAAATCGCTCTAAAGCCGGGCTGGTCCTCATAGTGGGTGTGATGGATGCACACCTGGAGCTTCAGCTGGGTCCCAGTGGTTCCCCAACGGTTTTTTTCGGTGCTGGAATCACTTGGGGTCCCAACTCGCTCAATGGTTGCGAAATGTTTCTCCACCACACCCAGCACTGGGTGATGATCTGCTGGTAGCAAGGTTGGATCCTTGGCCACGTGCCGTGTTGATCGTGTTGTACATGATCCTTCAAGTGGTGGCAACTTCTGTCTAGCAAGAAATGCTTCTAATAGCCACACCTTCACCAAACTTCGAGAAAAAACAATGTAACACTTGTCCGAATCAGGACCATCAAAATCTGGCCATCAAAATCTACTATCCCAGCCATTGCCCAATCGTTGTTTCAGTTCCACAGTTTTCACAGTGTCGAGTGCCCTGCTCTTGCTGGCATGTTGTAAACGCTGGAAACCTCATACCGCGACTTGAATCTTCGTCTGGCCTACTGTGAGCACCAACAAGTCCTCAAGGAATGCAACATCATATAACATCAAGTAAATAGACGAAACATGTGTGAACTCACAAGTCTTTTCACTGCGACTGTATGTGCAGGATGTCACTTGGGATGATCGTTGGTCATGTCTTGCCGCTTATGATTATAGAGCTCGCTGCATTTGCCGCATCCATGCTTCTGCTAAATGGAGATACCAATTTTCAGAAACTAGCAAACCCAGTAGCTGCTGGCTGGGGCGTTCTCTACCTATCTATAGATCGAATCAAACCTGGTCAAGTCCAAGCAAGCACAAATCTCTCTCACTCTGTATATATATATATACACAGCACACTACATATATATATATGGTAACCGACAGAATTATGGAAAAAAACACGTTCAACTTAGACAGGCGGCGCCTGAGTCCGATTTTTCCATAATTGGATTTTTCCCCATAAGGGTTCAAAATATCCCGGAAGTGATCCGAACCTTTTTTTTTTTTCCATAATTCTTGGAGGTGGCCATTATTTCCATAATTGATTTTTCCTGTAAAATCAGGGGGCTAGGGCAGATTGACCGGTTTTTCCATAATTATTTTTTCATATTTTTTCCATAATTAATGTTTGGGGCTCCACCTGTTGGACATGCACGGATCCACAATTCAAACCCGTTTTTTTTTGGGTTATGGAAATATGTATGCAAATGCAAGTATGTATCAACCCAATTGGTGGCTTGGCAAAAGGAAACATCCCGCATATGTATGTACGTACAACAATGAGTTTTGGTGGTGCAGTTGTTATGTATATCAATGGCAGGCTTTAGGGGCATATACCAGATCTTTAGACACATAGTACCTATAATTCAATATTCCCCCTTAAAATGCATTCAAATTGCGAACATCACATGATATTATGTATATCAATGGAAGACTTAGGGGCATATACCAGATCTTTAGACACATATTTTCTATAATTCAATATTCCCCCTTAAAATGCATTCAAATTGCGAATCGATGGACATACAGTCACCGAGACAATTATGGAAAAAAAACATGGAAACAATAATTATGGAAAAAAAAAGATTCGTAACTTTTCTATCATAGACAGGCGGCGCCTGTAAATTGAAACGTTTTTTTTCTCCATAATTCTGTCGGGTGCTGTATATATGTTTGTGTATATGTAAAACACATATAGTATATATGTATATACATAGCCAAACAACCTATGCTTTTAGAATCTTTTAGATATTTTGCTAACCCTTCCCACATTTTTTTGGACTTTGGGTTGGGGGCATGTTTTATCCTACTTTTGTTTTTTCATGTTTTGATTGTTTAGGTATGTTTTTGGTGCGTATGTATACTTATATAATATACACATACAATTTTTACATACAAGGTATCTCGGGCTTGAATCACAACAATTCTTTGGGCACAGGGGGTGCCATAAATATGCGTGAATTCGAACCTTTTGAGCACATTTTTCTTTGCAGGATGCAGCATTCCATTCAAATACATCCTGTCAAACATGTAGCAGCATTTCTTTACGGAAGTGTCGGTGTTTTTCAAAGAGTCGCTTTGTAAACTCAATATGCAGTATTTCCAGATAATAGTATAGTCTCCCTTCTCAACCTTGAATAGATGCAGAGGTACTTTGATAGACTCTGATAGACTTTTTCCAAAGTGCAGTATTCCTTGGAACAGGATGACATGCGAGAGGTTCCTTTGAAACAACACAGCACATCACAGCACTACTTCAATACAAAGTTCTTTTAGTGTATGCAGTACTTGTGTGAAGTAGTAGCATCTTAAAAGAGGAGTTCTAGTGTAGCATTGCTTTCTGCAATGTTCCATTGAAAGTTGTAACACATTCATTGAAAACAATATGGCATTCCTTTTTGAAAATAACACATTGCTTTTAATAGAACGCCTCTATAGATGCAGTAGTGACTACTATGTTGTTTGGAGAGAGCGTAGCACTACTACTGTGGGAAATACCATTCAAAGGAGTGACACAGTTCTTGAAACGACGTATAAATGCAGCAGTACTTTAACAAAGGCCTTGAAAATGCCGAGATTTCCTTTAGAAAAGGGTGCAATCCTTTCAAAGAGGACAGTACTACTTGAGAATCAAATTGTCCAACGCATGCAGTGCTCTTCTGAAAGGGTATGGATTCCTGCTATGCTCATCACAGCAAAGTGTATACGTATATGTATAATACTATACACATAAGTCCCGCACCTCAGTCGTTCAAATCTGGTCCTCCTTCCTACCCTCGCAGTCGTTGTTGCTACGTCAAGGCACCGAGGCGATGTAAAGCTTCAACTCCACCGGTGCCTTGCCATCGCGGGTGGTCTTCACCTGGCCGTGCGGTGAGTTTGAAATAGTTTGACCCATGGCCATGGGGCTTTGAAGCTCCAAAAAGTGGTTAAAATAAGGGGATTTAAATGGATCATAATGGATCATAATGGATCTAAAGTTTTAAGATATAAAACTTTACTCTAACCTCTCAAATCTCTCAAAGAGGATTTTTGTAAATAAGCTATCAAATGTGGATTCGATCCAGGAAAATACGAGGATTTTAATTGATACAAAAAAGGGATTTGATAATCCAACAACATTGGGGTTTAACCACCAAAATATGGGTTTTGACAAAGAACAAAGGGGAATGAAACAAACAGTGGGAATTGAACCTCTGACGGCGCGGACTTAAAAGTGACCAACAAATCTTTTGACAAAAACCATGGGATGTACTAAACTGGCATTTCTTTGGTATACTTTAGAGAGAACGCAGAGTTTTCTTCTACGGGTCACCACTTACAGGGCTGAAAATTAAATATCTATGATATATTAGATATTTATATATACATATACATTATACATTTATGAATATATACAGGAGTTGCCACAATTATAGAACGGAATTAGGAGTACAAAAGTACGGTAAAATACCGATAAATACCGTACTTTCGTACTCCTCCAGATCCCGATTCCCCGCGGATTCGGATCCTGTTCCATAATTAATTTTTGGCTGTTCTATAATTTTACTAATTTGTGCTCCTCAAATTCCCATTGAAACCACCGGCAACACGCAGATTGTGTGAGTCTTGGAGGTTACTTACATGTATTTACATCATTTTATGTATCCTTCTGGGACCCCGGAAGAATGTAAATAGAAACCAGAATTATAGAACGGAATTATTGCAAATTTACTTATAGAACATGCAATTATAGAACACACAATTATAGAACAGAATTGGTAAATGTGAGAAATATGGGGGAAAACACAATTATGGAACACAAACAAGAATTATAGAACGACAAAACAGTTAGGAGTAAGTTGAGAGTAATTTTTCCCCCCAACGTTCTGAGGAAATAAGAATTATGGAACAACAGAGTACGATAAACAACCATACTTTCGTACTCCTCAACTTCCGTTCTATAATTGTGGCAACTCCCATATATTTGTATATATATATATATTTAATATAGATATGCATGTAAAACTAGTGAGAGCTTGTATGAAAATGAGGGAAACATATGTCCCTTGCTCTCCAGAGGACTGGATTCTCAAGATGCACGCACTTCATATACCACAAATTACCACAAAAATCCACTTTTTGGGGTAGGGATCAACTTGAATTCCTGCGACATCCTGCGACAGCTGAAATGAGCCAGCTCTACCGCACGAGAGCCTAACCTCGAGTCATAATACAGGAGGTTGGCGAATATATGTACCTATTTAATCCTATTTAATCCTTTGTATATATATACACATGATATATACATGATATATCTGATATACCATATGTCACATATCCTACACCATCTGTAACGTACCTTTTCTCTGCAATGCAGCGCAATGACATGGAATTCAATGCAATGTATGCATGTGTGCTTGCTTGTTATAATGTACATAATATCATATATATATATGTACACATAGAGTAGAGCTTCAGAACGATTCACAAAAACACATGATCCCTGAAGCATGCAAGCTCCCCCAGTTGAACAACTTTTGGCTTTGGACGGCTTTGGTATTTTTCATGGACTCCTAAGTCCTAAGTTTGCGACTACACTTCCACATTACGGCTCAACTGGTCTCAGAAAATTCATGATCCTCTGGGATTAAACTGAGACTGCCGCGGTTCCGGTGGCAACGCGCTAAGGATCGGCTGAATGGGCCTTGTCACAGAAACCGCCTGTGCTGGGGGGAATTCTATCTATTGGTAACATGCCATTGACTTTCCAAAACATATGATGTGATGATAAGATAGCTCTCTCTCTCTATATATATAATTATATATATATTGTATCATACACAGTATATACAGTTCCAAGATGTTCTGAACTTTTTGCATTCTCACTCTCTCGCCCTCAACCCGCAGATTTTTCGATGACCCAAACATCTGATGACATCTGAATCCATGGGACTGAGCCCCTTGGCACTTCCATGCGGGAGACGAACATGGATAGTGCCTGCTCTAACTCGTTCCAGTCCTTGTGAGCTTGGCGAGATAGCTGGCGGGACCACCACAATGACAAGCTAATGTGTAAACATCATATGAGTCCCACTCTGCAGTTTGATTTCTGGCTGCAATGCAATTGGGCAAATCCAAAGCTCAGATTCAGGATTTGCTTTGATACAAACTTTCTTTACATGAATGGTCTTGGATGTCTTCTATTTTGATACATGGGTTCATGGAACCCGCACAGGTTTGTCTGAAACTAGGGTACCCCCAAATTCTGCAGTTTAGATCATTTTCACCAATCAAGTTGCTATGCCTTGAGGTATTTACCCACATGTTGGCAACTTCCCCCAATGCCCCAAGTCCTGCAACACTGACAGCACTTGGCCAATGCCGAAAACCAGTTGAGCACGGCAGTCAACGCTGAAGCGCCCATCCGAGACCTGGGACGTCAAATCCTACAGGCCTTGATTTTCATGACGGTGCACACCTTCTCCATCATTTCAGAATCTATCCAAAAAAAAAGTATGCCTCCAACTCCCACGGTTTATCAGCTCATAATATCTCATAATCGTTTCTCCATTGCAAATGTCATGTTTGGGTTCATCCACCATTTTCAAGATACATTAAATACATCCAAATGCGTGTTGATCACTGGTTCACCATGGTTCACATAGCAGCAGCAGCAGGCTCCCGGACCAAAGCGATGACCGCATTCACTGCCTCCTTCCACAATCCGCCGTTGTCTGCTGCCACGATGGTCTTGCGGGCCGCAGTCATTACCTGCCCCGTTGGAACACTGGGGATCCAGGGAGTTGGCGGTGGGAGCTGGCTTGTATAATGAAATGTTACCCTCTGCTAATCCATGGCAAGTGAACATCCTGTCCATAGCTAATGGAAAAATCATGGAACTATAGCTGGTACATTTTCCAGCAAGCCCTCTTTGATTACCAGAGGGTATAGCCCATTCTATCCTGGTTGCGAGGAGATATTCCAAAGTACCTCACCTAGTAATCCTTGAATATTGGACTTGAGGGATCCCGCTGTCTTGAGCAGGATAGCAATAGCACTGTCTTGAGCCCCCCAAACAATTGCTTCGTCACACCAAACTATTGGGTTCATGTTTTGACCAATTCCCCAAATCTGGGGTATGTCTGAAAATGGGCCATACACCCAATATTTATCGTCACTTTAATTGGGAAAAATCATGGAAACATGATGATTTGCCAGTGGATTTTGGTGTTCTTATCGTTTTTCCAATGATGTTCCCCATGATTTTCCCCATGATTTTCCCCATATTTCCCCCATGATTTTCATCATTTTCCCATGCATTTCCCATGCCTTTCCCCTGGGGCACCGCACCATCTTCATGGCATCACATGCCAAGGACTCGCAGTACTTCTTCACATCTGGGTCAGGCGCCTGGGCCCCGGATTTTCCGCAGCAAAAAATCGCCTGGGGATGTTCACCTCCCAACTATGGGGTAGACCCAACTGGGTGATTTGACGCTATGGAACATGGCCCATGTTTGGATGATGTGATGATTTACCTATTAAAAAAGGTGATTTTCCAGTTCGCTACGGTTAAATAACCAGGGGGGAACTAAGAGCTTTTGCTGTGAAATAGCTGGCATATGATGTGAACATGTAAACCATTGCAAACTTCAGATTTGGGGATGGCATGGGGTGGATTCACACATTTTCATGGGATGTGATGGTAAATGGATGTTCATCCCCCCAACTGTGGGTATAACTGATAGCTCTAGGTCCATCCCCAAATCTTCCCCTGAACTATAGGAAAGACCTTGGTTCTGTTGTGCGCGACAACAGCATCTCAATGTGGTCTTTGCAGACTCCAGGTGGCATCGCCGGTGACTTGGGAACTTTAAACTGCGCCTGGAAGTTCTCAGGCTAGTTGGAAGGATAACATATATGATACCTTGCGTTTTTTTTCACATGGCTTGCTGGAAAATTCCCCAGTTAGCTCAATGATTTTCCGATTGAAACCTCTATCTATACGAGAATTTCCTAGCCAGCCATTTTTGATTTCTGGGTGTATATCGGTATAGCCAGAAGAAACACTTCTTTGCCAAGGGAACCCTCTGCAACTGATGGCTCGAGCTAAGTGGGACCCAGCCAAACCAATTCTACTTCGAATATACACATGTATGTATGTATGTATGTATATATATATATATGTATGCACACAATATGTATATACTACATAATTACGTATATATATATATATGTACATATATAATACGTATGTATATATATACACGATTATACACGTGTACACACATACTTCTGCACACACACAACATTCTGAAGAACTTACATATGTAATGCATTCCGCAATTTCTATCAATTTCTAAGGAATGTGCTGGCTTCAACGGCAAAATCGAAGGAAGATGCTGCAGTGCCAGGAATTTCAGGATTGCCTCTGCGGGCTGGAGGCATCACCAAATTCATGGGGGTTGTTTTGGGGGAACATTTAGGGCATGAGAAAACTATTGTTGTTACATATTTTTACCATCGGAAATTGAGGACATCCTGGTTTCAACCGCGATTTTTGCCACTGGAAACTGGGGGTTTCCTTTAAGGTTTCCTGAAGATTTTCCCTTCAAATCTGGTGACAATGGTGACAAAGTGCATCAATCTACGTCCAAAACATTCGACTCACGCATTCGCAGCATAACCCTCGAGTTCCGCATTCCCAGGTCTTTCCGAACTATGGCAAAGCTCAGCATCCGGTCAACTCTTCGTGCGGGCCTTGCACGGCCCTTCGTTCAGAGCCAAGTAACCTGGCACAGCAACCCTAAAGGAGATGAAGAATTTAATGGGTTCAATTTGAATTCAAAGAAGTATCAAACCAACCACAGGATATGATGGGAAACCAACAAGCTTGTATTTGGGTTCTGAAAATTCTGGGAAAATGATGTTTAACTAGTGGATTTTGGAGTCGTCTATTTTCAGACAAGCCCACATTCATCGACAATGCTAGACTTTCAGCTTTGTAGCTGCTTTCTCCTGCCATCTCCTGCCTATGAGAGATTGAATTTCTTACCCTTCATTCAAGAAATGACCACATGCAACCATCCATAGTGTCCTTAGAAGGGAAAAAATGAACAGGAGTCAGTCAACTGTACCATTCACACGGCCGGATCATATTTGTTCTAAATTTCTTCTCATGGATAAACATCAGGCCATGGCAGTGGAAGCCACTTCCCGACCTGAAGTGAAGAGCACCAGGCGAGACGCGGCGCTGCGTAAGAGCAGGGCCTTCACCCCATCTGAAGGATATGGCAGCTGCGGCCTGATGGAATCAGATCCAGCGATTCGGCTAGAGGAAATATGGATAAACATGAGCCATTTGCCATGAAAAGAACCTCTCTTTGCAAAAAACAACTTGGATCATTTGATCATTCTGTGGATTTTGCCATTTAAAAAGTCAGGATATCTGTCGAGATGGAACGCACCAGTCACGAAAGCAGCAAATCAACTGAAGCCTCAATGCAACTCTAAAAAATAAAGACTTCTGTGCAGACTTTGAATTCCAGGGTTGGCAGGTTCCAACATCAAAGTAAGAGCTGGATTTGTATGCCGATTATACTCAATAAAGGAACGTCAAAAACCAATGGAAAATCATTTATAAATCTTATATCGGTCTATTGATATGGAGATTCCCTAAGTGGATTACGATAATATCTAAAAATATACTGGGTAGCGAGTATAACCCCCCTACAATCATCAACGAACCATCATTGAAATATTACCGTACCATTACTTATATACTTATATCTTCGTATTTTTGTGGTAAACATCTCCATATTCCATATACATAATGGATCACATATGGATATTTTTATGGATACCCCTACTGTCAATTCCATAATTACATCCCAATACATTGAGTGCATCACCCGTCGTGCCCCCAGGGGGCCAGGCAAGAGCTCAATGAGTCTTGGGATCACCGTATCTTGACCAGCAGGCGCTCGTGACGCGACGCCGGTCAAGACCTGGGGAACTCTGGGATTCACTGATTCACCAGTGGATGGAATTGAGGTCCATATTTTTAGACACCTCATGTGAGCATAATTTTATATAATTTTTGGATCCTGCAAAAGCGAAAGTGTATTGAGGTGAGCACGAAGACACAAGCATCTATGTCCTCTTGTCCAACACAACGCGTGTGGCACACCGATGGAATCTAGGTTACCTCAAAAACACAAACAATGTTAATGTAAAAACACAAACAATATAATACAATATTAATGATTTGATACAATCCTGAGCTGCCGATGACCCTTACAATAGATCTGTCTTGTTTCCGCATGGTGTTTGAACGGTTCCATAGTTTTATGCTTGGAGATTCCATGACCGGAGAGGCACCACAGGTGAATTCAAGCAGTTGACATGGCGCCATGATTGAAACGAAGTCCTGCCATGGGATCGGGTTCTGCTTACAAATCTCCTGCAAGGCGCTAGATTGCATGTCGTCAAATCACGTGTGCTCCCTTAAATCACGTGAAGATATCTCAGAATACTTTCACTACACATTCTGGCCTAGGTGGCTGCTGTGAATTTGCAAACAAACAGGGGACACAATTTTGGATCAGGCATCCGTGCCAAAACCATCCAAAACCATGTTAGAACCATGTCAGGTATATTTCTTGCTCACACCAGTACTGAGTCACTGTTCGCCTCAAACACCATTTTTCAACATTTGCATCTACATGGCAGTGTGTCAAAACCTTGTACCCCTGGTGAACATCAAAATAGCTGGTAAATGGATGTGAATAACCCCCTAAAAATGGTATTAATAGGTATTGATCCATACCCACATCAACACCGGCGAATATGCCCAAGACATCCCAAAACATCGTCCACTCGCCCGCCCGTGTCTCGCAGGTGGCATCCTCGAGCAACTGACCAATGTGTTCAATGATCCATCGAGGGGTAACAACCACACAGGCCTCAGTTGGAAAGTCACACTCCAAGAGTGCAAATGAGCCGCCTTGAAAATCTTCCAAGCAGATGGGTTTGTTCAAACATGGGGTGCATCCAAAGTAACATATGAATGGGATGCATGATAATAATCCAATGGGTTTTAGGGTAACCTATTTTTTGACAAATACAAATGGATCAAAGTCCATCTGAGTTTTTGACTTCAGTGATATTGATGTTGCACAGCTCGCGAAATCGAACGAAGTCGTCCCATTCAAAGTGAGCCTTAGAATGACGATAAATATGGTTCTGTCTGAACATGGGGAACCCGGCGAATTACCATAGTCCCCATTTAAAAATGGGCCACAACTTGGGGGTATACCCCATTTTTAACCACACTCACTCGTCTTACCGCAGTTTTCATCACCATGTACATTTTCATTTCCAATACGAGTACATCACCAAACAATGTAGCACTTCAGCATATGGGCTTGCACAGAAATAGGGCATTCTCAAATCCCATGGCTGATCATCACTTCCCCTGATTAAGTAGAACAAATGGTGTATCCCCATTTTTGGACAAACCCACATTGGATTGGCCGGTCAACGGTCCACAGTTTTCAGCAGTTTTCAACATGGCCTCCTGTTCTGGCTCTGGCGGATATCGCACTGCCTGCCAATGTGCCTCACAAGACACGAACTTTCAGAATGACACCCGGGCAGAAAACCATCGATCTGTGACACTATGACCAGTCCATCTGGCACTCAGCATCAAATCTATGGATGCGGTGCCAACGTCGTACAGTTCACCCAACGAAAGTTCCACATACCTTGCAATTCGACTAAAAATGCTCCAAAACCTGGCTTTCCAAATTGAGGGACTCATGTCACCTGACACTTTTTGACCCCGCAGTGTAACATAGCAAATCATAGCAACCAGCAAAATAATCCGTGGGGCTAGACCCCCAAGCCAAGCCAAGCTTAGTAGGCTGAGTGGTTGTCCATGCCCTGGTGACACCGTGGCTTCGGAAACTGCTTCCCAAGCCTTCCCGTAATATCAGAAACGATAATTCCGGCCTTGTTCCGTGGTGAAGGATGAAAGTTTCTCCTTCTGTATCTGGTTTGCAATCATCGCAAAGCGGTAGTGTCACTGTCATGGCTTCATCATTTCAGGACCAGTCCTCTCCGCGCGCAAATTTCTCATGCCAGCGCTTGTGAAGCACAGTGCCAACGGAGTCTTGCAGCCATGCGACGATGTGTCGAGCACTGCGCTCCCTCCAGCCTGTATGTGATGTAGCAAATTCATCCGTCGGGCTGGGCCCCCAAGCCAAGCCGAACTTAGGCTGAGTGGTTGTCCATGCCCCGATGACACCGTGGCTGCAACGACACCGTTTCCCAAGCCTTCATGTAACATCAGCAACGATAATTCCGGTCTGGTTCCGTACGACAGTGACACTACCGCTTCGCGATGCTCGCAAACCGGATGCAGAAGATGCAACTCACAGGCGTCCAAGCTGGTCTTGCAGCTCGGTTGTCAAGTCCGCGATATCACTGGAAGATTTGTGCGTCTATAGCGCATGCAAGTCGTGTGGCTGATTACTGATTACATACAAGGTTCATCAAAGACATGATGGACAGTGACTGCATGATGCAGCCACTCATCTTCAAACGATAGCAGATAGCAGGCTGGGCAACAGCTCGCTTGCATCATGTTGAGCGGGGGCACATGGTCCATATGGTGGACACCCAAGTAATTCCAAGTTTGGATGATCTGATCCCATAAACGCCTGCATGAAACAGCAAAGCGCCCAGCATGCCTATACGAAACCCAGCATGCCTATATGATGTCGGAAGTTGAAAAAAGGTGGATACCAAAAATAGGTTGAGGAAAACGTGTTGATCAATGAGCCCGTTCCTCACACACGGATTTCTTTCGGCCGTGGCGTGCAACAGCAACAGCAACAACAACAACAACGACAACGACAACGACAACGACTACGACAACGACAACAACAACAACAACAGCAACCACATTCACAACCACAACCACAACCACCACAACCACAACCACAACCACAACAACAACAACAACAACAACAACAACAACAACAACAACAACAACCACCACAACAAAAACCACCACAAAAACAACCACAAAGACAACCTCAAAAACAACCACAAAGACAACCACAAAGACAACCACAAAAACAACCACAAAAACCACCACCACCACCACAACCACCACGGCTGCTGCTGCTGCTACTACTGCTAACACTGTTAATACTGCTAATACTGCTATAATACTGCTAATACTGCTATACCTAATACTGCTACTACTATCGCTACTACTCTCGGACAAAATACCTAGACACCAGCCTTGGCATAGCTGTACGAGTACTCTACATGATCGCTGAAGTGCAATATCAGTGTCATCTAGGTGCTGTTCTTCCACCTCCTCATCCTGCACCACCTCCTCCTCATCCTCCTCCTCCTCCTCCTCCCCTCGCCATCCTTCACCTCCTCCTCATCCTGCACCTCCTCCTCGAAATCCTTCACCTCCTCCTCCTCCTCGCCGTCCAGTTCAACTTTGAGTTGACACGCATCCTTGGATGGGCGATCCAAGTCAAGGTAGATCAAGGATGATCAAGGTGGAATCAACATGAGGCTATGTGAGCCTTTAACCTTGAAGTGAACTGTTGATGACACTGTAGATGAAAACACCGGGCCGCGGCTTTTTGCATCCCAAGGCGCATGTGGCTCGTTTGTCCACGTGTCCCAACCCCCGGAATCTTCATTTGCAGCTGAACAATCCCACACGCGCACCATGGGGCCTCTGCCCTGGATTTACAATAGAAAATCTTTCTACTATCGTTGGGAACCAGCGGAGAACGGCTTTGTGGCATAGGGGTTCCCGACCAGACCTTATAATTAGGTGAGCTATGAGGTCTGCTTGGGGTAGCTTCGTGCTGCACCATGTTTGGCTCAAGAACATGCTCTCATGCATGAGTATGAAATCTGGGTGTTGTAGTTCTTGGTCCGGCTCAAAAACTGGAGGCATAGATTCTTCCGCCGCGACTCTTGAGCCTAAAAGAGCTATATAGGTATGTATATATGTACATATATATATATATATATTATATAATGCAGACTTGGGGGGGCAGTTAACTTGGGTTTGTTAAGGGGGTATGATTTTTAGTTCCATAACTTGGGATAAAGGTGATGGAAATGCGGACCCAAATAGACATGATATACAAAAAACCTGGACATGCAGTATGTATATATATATATATATCGGTCTATATTTATGTTCCCTTCTATGACAATCAAACACTGGCACAGATGAAGGGTTGTGCCAAAACGTAGCTCCATTGTCATTGACTGCAGCACCCAATCTGAAAGACAGCAGACCCGGTGGCAGCCAGGCCCCAAGCCCCTTGTCAAACTCGACTTTCTTTGGACTTAAATCCCGCCCCGCATGTCGACTAACCCTGTGTGATCAGCGTCAAAGGTCTGGTTGCGAACTGGGTCTAGTTTTTGTTTTGAAAAAAAACATATTCAAATAATGGATTGTAACGACCCCTTTAAACATTTTCCAATAGGTTAGTAGTAGAACCACACTATTAACAATAAACCAACGGGTTTTTGATAGTGCTCATTTGGAGGTACATCCCAAATTTAGACAACCCCAGTCGTGGATCCCCCTGCCTGCACCATAGCCTGGATGTGACTTTCAAGCCTCGGCCTGTGAGTTTGCCGAGATTGATTGAACATTATGAACATCACCAATATAAATCAACATAAAGGGTAGCATGACCCCCTATTTTTTTCGCAACCTACCAGGGTGTTGGTCACTCCTGTTGATTCATGATTCCTAGCCCAGTACAAGAATCCCTCTCCAGCCTCTCCACACTGCGGCGGTTGGTTTCTTGGTCCAGATCTCGATTGCCACCCCAGGCCTCTTGACTATTGGTTGGCCGGGCCAAAGTAACAAGCGACATTCGGTGTCCGGAAAGTCTCATCAAGCGTCAACGCAGTCAACACGAATATGATCGAAGACAACTCCAACATATACCCGCAGAACCTAACGCTCGCCTATGATGACATAATATATTTAAATTTTTCCAATGGTTTTACCACATGTTTCATCCGCGGTTCTAACCGCCTTGCAGGGATGGTTGGTACATGTTGGTACACTAGGTGTGGCCCCTTGCCACACGTACGACACGAAATTTGCTTCATGGCTCGTTTCAGAATAATTTGGGGCAACAACCCTTCGCAGACTTCGTGGGGTCTGTGGGAAAAAAGGGCCGTTTCGTGCGAGAAACACAGGCTCCGGGCAAACGTCCGGATCTGTGCAAACATAAAATCATATACGATAATCACACACACACACATATATATAATTTCACATTCGGCAAATGCCTGGGCTTTGCCCGGAACCGCAACCACGACAGGCAACGCATCATCATCATCATCATCATCATCATCATCATCATCATCATCATCATCATCACCATCACCATCACCATCACCATCACCATCATCATCATCATCATCAATGTAGATGTTTAACAGGGGTGGGAGAATTAAACCCTTATCGAAGATCTTCAATGAATGTAGAAGTTTAACAGGGGTGGGAGAATTAAACCCTTATTGAAGACCTTCAGTGAATGTAGAAGTTTAACGGGGGTGGGAGAATACAACCCTTATTAAAGATTTTCAATGAATGTAAAGTTTAACGGTGGTGGGACTTGAATATTCCCTAATACCTCTGTTGCTCTTCCCACTTGAATGTAAAGTTTAACGGGGATGGGATTTTAATATTCCCTAATACCTGTGTTGATCTTCTCAATGGAATGCAGAGTTGCAGCAACATTTGATTGCGAATGGGGACCCTCTACGCAGGCGTTGCGCGTATATATATCTATATATATATACATACATAATATATATATATATATATACATAATATATATATACATATGCATACATTACATTACATTACGTTACGTTACATTACATCACATTACATTACATAGATAGATGGAAATGCACACTACCATGGCTTCGACCACATCTTTCAAACTCGGTGCGCCTGTCCACTGGAGCCTTCCTCGTCAAAAGGATCCTCCTGCGGGGTCAGCTTTTGGGGCCCGTTGGATTTTCCGATTTTCCCATGTTTTCCCTATCTGAAGGTTTGAACTTCTGAAACGTGAAGGAAAAATCCGGAGAAATCCGGCACTGGCTTTAAGTGAAAGAAGACTAGACTTTCAGCTTCTCATCTTGTCGAAGGCACACATGGTCAAGCATCAAAGCTTGGATAGGTTTCAAGTTAGATGGCAACGTGCAAGTTGCTTTCAAGAGAAAGCTTTCGCACGAGCGTGTTGAGGAACCTGTTATATGAATATTGATGTTGACATGTCGTACTTATGGGCATCACTTAGCCATTTTCCAACCAAGATGTAAGGAACAAGCGGAAAGGTCTTAAAAGGCAGTATCCAGGGTCGCTTGTAATATCCCTGCTGCTTATAAATCAAATGTAAGCAAACTACTGCAAACGATTTCAATCTCGGATTGACCCGCAACCCAGACCCAACTAGTATAAGCCCATCTTTAACCAGTAGTCAGCAGGGATTTTGGGCATTGTTCAGTCATACATGCACACACGCACACACACACATATGATATATATATATATATGATATATATATATGATATATATATATGATATATATATATATGATATATATATATATATACGTATATATATATGATATATATATATATGATATATATATATATGATATATATATATATATGATATATATATATGTGATATATATATATATATACGTATATATATATACGTATATATGTATTTATATATATATATGTTATATATATATACGTATGTATACAAATATTTTCTTGCCATCCCCATGGACTTCTCCATTCCTCCAATTCCTTTCGCCATTGGGCCATGGTTCCCAGCTCCTCTATGGCCTCCGCACCCAAATGCACTGCGAGGCCCTGGGCGCTGGGAGATGGGACCTCTGAGTTCTGGGAACTGGCCAGTTGGCCATTTGGCCATTGGAAATCTAAAGATAGAAATCCTCAACTTCATAGGACATCTCTGGCAAAAAATGATACAATTTCTGGATTTTTGACTATTTTTGACAGTGCCAGGTCTGATTCCTCGATATTTCTTGTGATGTTTCTTGGACCCGCCACGTGACATGCTTTGGATCTTTGGCTTTCGTTGTGGCAACCCGCCTGGTACCAGAAATCCAAGCCACATCGGGCTAAATCAGTGTGTCGCCTTAGGAATGATGGGATGCTACTGTTCTGATTCCTGCGGATGCTAAGCTGCTAAACTGATTCTCCAATTCCTACTTTCTATATTTTCTATAGATAGAATTTGTGGCCTGCGTTGGCCTCTTTATAGAGGCTCCTCTGTCAGGCACCAGAACTATTCACTAATTTCCCAGAACTAATCACTATTTTGTCACTTATTTGACAGAACTAATCACTAAATTTGGTGTGGCATCCATTATATCTGGAATTGGGAACACAGAGAGAGTAAACCTACAACTGACTTTTTGGCAGTGGGCACTTGAATTTTCTCTTTTGTCCTATCCAGGACACTTGCACTGGCTCAAAAATTGAGCCCGCTGTAGTTTGCAGTGGTCAGCCAGGGTCATGGCTGCTAGGGGCCATGGGGAGGAGAGCAAATCTTCAGATGACTGTGGGTCATTCGTGAAATCACTGATTTCCCTTTTCCCTGACAGCGAGCCTGAAACTGAACCGATCCTTGTCTTAAATGGAAGTTGCTATGTCCTAACACCTATGTGGATAGCTCATCTCCCTTTAGCTTGCAGTCTGCAAGGCTATCATGGAGTAATTCATGATAATCTGGCAGGTAGCGACTGAGGGATGGCTGTTATGCCTATGCCGTTAAGATCCTCGAGATTATCATTGTTTGATGAGAAAAAAAGGGGAAAATGCGAAATTGAATATAAACAAAGTGGGAATACCAATTTCGTTTTCTTGAAATTGCGATTTAGCCTGACAAAGTAGTAGACACGTGGGAGTGACTCTATAGGAATATCTTGGGATATGATGTGACCAACAATTTAAATAGAACTTGGAATTTGGGTTTGTCCAGAGATTGGAGGTTTCTGGGCCCCAACCACATTGGGAATTTAATGGGGGTACAAGGGGATAGGATATGGGATATGAGTGAATCAACAAAATAATCTGTGTTTCCCTGAAATTGGTGGCGCCCCTAAAGTTGATTATACCCAAAATGATAAGAGTACAAATTCCCAGATACGATGTGGAAATAAAAAATAAAACCATGTTCAGCCCGACTCATGTACACTTGTCATTTGTTTTTATTTTTGGCATGTGCATTTCGGTCATGGAGTGTTTTATCTATCCCCCACTGTGAGAGCGTACAAAATCAAATGGGATAAGCCCCGGTGGTATACATGCGAGCCAAAGTCAATCCCACGTAAGACACCTCACCAGCTGGGAAAAAACATGACGCTTTCATTCTGCTAGTATTTGGGCTATCGACGATTTGCCATTGCTGCTTTGGGTTCCTGCTGCGCACAGAAGTAGATTCAAACCATTTCAAACCCACAACCTTGCAACGACAAAGCAAACAAACTTAGACATGTCACGCTTGGCACGGCAACCGCCCATGACTTTAGGTGTTCGACGGCAGACAACTTGAATGAGCCCAAGACCTTTCAGTGGGCGCAGCGCTATGCAGACAAAGCGGGCTTGTCCACTATGAAGGGTTTTCTTCGCAACGTGAAGCTGCATGTCTTAATGCAGGCATGGTTGGATTTTCTTGGTGCCGATCAGCTTTGGTAGCTTTGAAGGTATTAGGTGGGATATGGTATGCCACAGCTTTGGATACTTTCCCGTATTTTTCAGGGGGTTACCATCGCAGCTCATGGCTGTCCAATCCGAGGCTGGACATCGCCGAAGGTTGTGCTGGGGCTGCCACTGGAACTTACGCGATGATGCTTGACAGCAAAAGTTCATCAAACCAAACAAGTGGGCTGAATTGTGATCGCTTTGATGTCCTGCTCTGACTAATGTTTTTGAAATCTTGAGCGTTTGATTAGGTGACAGACTACCAATTAGATCCCAGGATTTAGGGCTCGGTGCCTAGTATACCTACAGCTCGTGAAATTCCTTTTTCTCATGTTTACATCCTTGGGAAAGGTTTGACTGCCTCCTGATTTTGATCCAAAGAGTGTTCGTGGTTCTTGTCAGAAAGGACATATGCCCAAACCAGGCAGTTGCCCAGAACATCGGAGAGATGGTGAGCAAAGTTATTCCCCATGCGTTTGATTCGCCACATGGTGGGCAAGCTGACCGGGAAACGGTTCAACAATTCATGGCTTATAATCGGGCAGTTCTGTCAGATTTGGGCAGAGAGCCAACTTTCCCCCCTCCATCCCAGGACGGGAGTGGCCGGGGTGTCCAAAATTGGTTCACTGCCAGGGAGCTTTGGGTTCCTGGTTTTAAAGTAGAAGCTGAACTAATCACTATTTTTTCCGGATTTTTCCGGAACTAATCACTATTTTTGCCAGCAATGTACCAAAAAGACTTACAAATTTCCAAGGGGACCGGCTCCCAGGCTGTAGGTCTCACTAATCCCCATGCCCCGGTTTGGCAGGATGGCAAGTCTTCTGAGCAGCGCAAGAAACTTGTGAAGAGTATGAAGAAAGAGCTTGGGCTGCAACCCTATGGGGAAATACCATCCTAAAGCGAAACCATTCTCCCCAAGGAGGTTGGTGACAAGCTCAATGCACGTGAAAAGGAATCCCTTGATCTTCAATGGGCCATCCTGCAAGCCCCTTTGCTGAAACTCAGGTTTGGATTTAAGATTCTCAGCTTGTAAAAGTAGATACAGTAGATGAGATTTGGGGAGCTCAAGAATTGCAAGATGCAACTTGCAAGAGACCAATCAAACGTGACTAGTGGCTAGGCTAGACCCAAATCAGCTAGACAAAACACTATCGCTCAGAAAAAGCTACAGAACAAAGGAAAAAGGAAACCATTGAACATTAACATGTTTTTAGCTGATGTCATCATGATGTCAAATAGGCTTGTCTAGAGAACCGTTCGAAACCGTTTCGAACCGCTCACAAGCTTTTGCCAGTGATTGGTTCGAAACCGTTCGAAACCGTTTCGAACTAATCAATACCTCTACATAAGACTTGTCACCCCATATCCAGCAAATAGTTTCAAATAGTTCGAAACCGTTCCGAACCGTTCACTAATTACGTGGTAGCTTGTTGGGTGAGTGAATGGTTCGAAACCGTTTCGAACCGTTTCCCGCTAATCACCGGTGATTAGTTCGAAACCGTTTCGAACCGTTTCCCGCTAATCACTGCATCAGATATGTTACATACTTTTTTGTTGAGATTTTTACTTTAAGATTTATAACTTATAACAACTTATAACTTCTAGCACTTAAATCTATTCATATTCAAATGTTTTATGATGTGTTCTGTTGTAGTTCCCTTGTTATTCTTCTGAGCGGCGCCGGTGGAAACGACCACGTCCGTTGAATACATTGTTCAAGTGAAAAGAATGTTGTGGGCGTGATTGCCATTGTGGTCTTCTCTCCTCTTGTCTTCTGGTTGCGCACTTGGGATCTGAACACTTGTCTAAAATGCCACAGTGGGGATCACTCGAAGGAAAGTAATTCTTATGAAGTGTTACACTGCAATTTGAATGGTTTTCAGTTTTCATCCTAAGTTCCAATCTCTTATCCCAGATCCATCTCTGTGATAGACTGACCCTGCTCAAATCTCAGGAAACCCAAGACCGAAGCAAAGGAGAACGCAATTGTCAAGAACAAGAAACGCAAAGACAAGCCGACTGAAAAGTCTGACGCAGCCGAGGGGTCGTCAAAGCCCGCCAAGGGTCGCAAAAGCAAGTGACCAGTTTTCTTCGATGTTTTCCAGGGATAGTCTTTACTGGAAAGCCGCCAGTAAACAGGGATGCCTTGGAGATCTAATCTTGGGGCGTGGACAAGGATAAGAGGTGGGTGTAGCCACCACATGGTCCTGCTGTGACATAAATGGACAAAATTTGTCGAAACTATGACATAGTTTGTGCTTGTTGTTTTTCAAACATTGTTTTCCGGGTTCATGTGACAACACGGGGACCAAAGGCCTGCAAATATGGCGCTTGAAGCCTCCCTCCACCTTGTCTACTTTCTTTTGCTTAGCACAAACCGTGCTGACATGAGGACACAACGGCAGGAACCAGACAAAACGGAAATCTTTGCTTGCTGCAGCATTTTGGCATTAAATCAAATCTGGCCAGGCCATGCCAGGCCATATTGAGACTTCGAAGCTGGGGGTGAGAATTTGGCTTTGGGCCTAGGATTTGAATCTCTCAGTACATGTCATTTTCCGGGTCAGCCACGAACAAATGCAAATAAATCCGGCATTGATCACCACATCAGAAGAACCTTCCCATATACCTTCACTATGTATATGCTTTAATTTATGTGTGATATAGGGTTTCCATGTATGATTTTGTGATTAGTTCCTGTTTTTTCCTCCAAATTTAGTGATTAGTTGGGGCCATTCCACCATAGTTTTTGTGAGTAGTTCTTGCAGTTCTTGTGAATAGTTTCTTTACATATTCTCCTTTCATGGCAATTTGTGAATAGTTTCCAGGTAATGTGGGTGAAATTAGTGATTAGCGTAGGGCTGCCCCCCGCTTCCCACAGACAAAGAGGCCAAGGCAGCTCCCAAGATAGAATTATATATATATAGAATTGGATAAACAAAAAAAAGAAAAACCACTCAAATAGTTCTCAGCGCTGAAGCTGAGGCCAGGCTTTTGTCGCTCACGGGACCCAATCGTGAAACATACCTACCTTTAGCAACTTTCTCTCTCTCTCTCTCTCTCTCTTTCATCAACCTTAAACATTTCAAACCCATAAGATATCATGGGATCATTGTATGTTATTCGATCATTGTATGTGTCCTGTAGGAACCACGAAGAAGATACAGTAGAACATCCGCTAGAACATGATAGAACAGTAATCGATTACTATTTTGGTGAAATTTGACATTTCTATCTTCTTTGGGTTGCTACAGTATATCAGTATATCTTACTATTGGCTTTACCACATTCCCATGGCTGGCATCTTCCAACTCTCAGCCCATGGCAGTCGCACAAAGTGCTGTGCTAATGTGGAGAGATCGTTCAACCTGGGAGTCGTTGGGTTCGTTTCAGGGAAAAAGCAAACATGATGTTTTTGTTCACTATCAGTATTGAACATCGGTTTACCTTGCAGAAGAATCCTTTCATTAAATTCTAGGATTCAAACCTGCACTAGACTGTTTAAAAAATCACAACAGCACAAATCCTTCTAAATTGGAGACTCCCCTGAAACCCAGTTCCCCTTTCATAGACCAGGCTGGGACTGCGGCACAGCAGGCACATTGTTTTCCTGCAAAACGACCTTGCAGCTTGAGGATTCCAACGACTGGTTAGGTGGGACATGTTTCAACCCATCCCAAACATGCAGAGTCAATTAGGATCATCCCAGGATAGACATCGTGAATTTCTGTACCCTCTGGTCGTTTAACGCAGTTGATTTACCTATTGACATGGTGATTTTCCATAGCCATGTTAACTTAAGGTACGACTTAGCGATGTTTGAACCCACCCACCAGAGAACATGCGGGATGGCCCTGAGCCCTACAAGACTTGCCAAGCCTCAACATCGACAAACCAACGCATCAAGAAACCGAGATCCTAAAATTGTTTGTTGCAATAATTAATAATGCAATTCTTGGAACTCTTGATTAGACCCTGGTTGATCAATCAGGTGGTCCCCCCAAAATAGTGATCATCTGCTACTAATCTCATCTCCCGCTCATATTCAACACCACCATGGTTTCCCATGTTTTTTCCAATCCCCATGTCTAAATCCCCTACATCCACCATGGTTTCTGGGGTGCGTTGGTCCGCCCAGGGGATGGGATCAACAGCCATTAGTTCATAGTTCTATATTCCACTATATCAGTAGATATGTCAATGTACATATATACATACATGTATCATGTAGTATTATTATTGTTATCATGTAATTGTTCTTGCTATTATTATGAATATATATAATATATATATATATCATTATACTATTACATTAATTCATATATTCCATTATATAACTATTCATTAATGGTTGGTTGCTCCCCAATGATCCACTGCTGCTCCGTGCAACGTCCGAGCAGCAAAGCGTGCGAAGGGCCCTCCGAGTTCGGACAACAAGCGGCCCAGCACCGCCAACTGCGGACGTCGAGCGGACGGGGAAGGGCTGAGTTTCCATGGGTAAAACCATGAAAAAATACCATGGCCTATGGTCCAAACAATGGGGGTAAACGCCACCAAAAAAAAAAACATGATGATATTATAATGACAACTTATTCATTCAGCTTTGCGGAAAATGATGAACAATCATCTAGGGCTTTTCCCATGGGTTTTCCCATCATTCTCAGTCTCACACTGTGTTGGTCAACTCGCAGTCGGACTCCAACCATGCGGACAACTGAGCCTGTGGCGCTTGGAAGTTCTTGGGCGGTTCTGAGTACTGGAGCTCTTGCAATACGGTGGTTTCCATAAATGTGGGTACCCCGAAATGGATGGTTTATAATCCTATTTTGAATGGATGATTTGGGGGTACCCCCATTTTAGGAAACAGCCACATAATTATCTATGGGTTTTAAGGGTTCGATCATGCTTGATCATGTTTTATCTCCACATCAGCTAGTGTATATATATATACACATAAATAATGATATATTATGATATATTCCATGATTTTCCAGCGTTGCCGCTCTTTTCCATGAACAAGGCATGTTTTCGAACAAAATCGAAGATTTTGGACAACTTCTCAGCGGAGCTGTAGGCTCTCATCCCGAGCATATTTTCTGACCCTGGGAGCCTACCTCTCTGAGGGAAAAGACTTGGCGGCTACCAGTCACTACCTGAGCGCGATGCTGGACAATTCACCCCACCATAGTGGTGGTTGCGAAATCCTGAACCAGTTGGAAGCGGCAGTTCTCTCTTCATCTCAGGTAGCGTTTGGTGTAGTAGAATTCCCTCATATAGGCGTGGGGCATTCGGGGGGATTGAACCTTCAACCTCTAGTTTAAGCTGAAGCACAAAAGATAGACATATACGATCGCTCATATTGAGCCACTTATGCCAAAGTTAAATCTAATTCAATGTCAAATAGAACAACAAACCTGTAGCGCTGCCCCAACTTACTGTAATCCTCTACTCTCCCATCAACATGATTTCCAGATCAATTGAGGTATAGCCGGCTATTCTAGCCAGTGCCCAGCGGCTCCCTGGCCTTAAGTTTAGATCAATTAGATCAACCAGTTGCTCAACTGGGTGGTGCATCTTCGGGCTTTGACGGCCCATTTCACGTCAAGTCAGATCTTCCTCCTATTGCTGGGGATGGACAACGGCATATATTTGAAACCACCAAATAATAGACCCCAAATAATCCAAATATATCCAAATGGTACACTACATCTTGCAGTCTTGGTGCTGGAATAGTTTCCAAGACTGAGAAGCTGACTCCCTCAATGATCTGAAGAAGCAGCTGTGCACTCGGCCCTGTGACCTGCGGGATCTGGATCAGACCAGTGGTTACCAGTACTCTCCTGGCCTCACCCAAGCTTTGGACTAACCCATATGTTTCCGATTCGATTAAGTCCCATAGCAAATGGGACCCCCCTTATGTTAATAAATTGGATGGTTACTCATCCTGGGTTGACATTATTTCTAAAACATCAACATAGATTATATCTGGGGATTATGATCATAATGTCCAATAGAATTGCGCGTGTAATCCCTTCCCCCTGATATCAAACACCCCTGACAAACCATTGCTTAGTAGGGGGATTTACACAGATTTGGAACTATTTAGAAGGTGTTTTTCATATATTTTAATATTAGGGGGGATGGGATTACCCTCCCGCAATCAAACATGGCGTGCTCGGAAATCCACCACGTAGAGCTTTGAATGGGGCCCCATCATCGAACTATAGCTGGCGATCCCCGCCCCGCTGGCGCGCGCCTCGTTGGTGAGTGCCATTGCCTCACTAAGAAGCTCAGCGCAGCTACGACCTGGCCAAGTTGGCGAGCTCTGGCCAGACTAATGAGATCTGGCCATCGGGATCTGAGACATGATACGTACTTGATATATCTTAATATCGTATATGATACTGTACTAGCACTCAAAAATCCAAATACAATAGGCTATAGGCAATCACAAGGGTGCAGCATGCTGCAGTCTTTTCGATTTGCAGTCTGCCTCCAGTCTGCTTTGTTGGGAGATGCGGCCCACAAGCTCTGTACAATGCCGGGAGAGTACTGAGTATCTCAATCTCTCTAGATTTCCTGGGCCACAACTTCAGCTCTTCAGTTTTGAGCCAAGCCAGGGCGATTTTTACGCCTGTTTACAAACAGATTCAAGTCAGTCCAGGTGCGGGATGGCAGTCACGGCTGGGATGTGTGGAGCTCAGCAGCTGTCATCTCCGAGGAGTGCAGCATCGTCCAAGCGTCTGCCATCTCTCGCTCCTCAGGAGCTGGAATTTCAGCATTTGAAAACGAGGCGAGGTGATGTTTAACCATGTTTAAATATGTTTAACATATTATATATTATTATATACCCAAATGAAGCAAGGCAAATCAACCATCTAGTGCAGAGACCCCAATCCTCCTTCTCTGCTTCGGCTTTCTTCAATGCAGCTCTCAGCTCAGCCACCTCCTCCTGAAGAAACATGTTATATGGAACACTGTTGCACCCCCAAGAAAGTGAGATAAGAAAGAATCGCAGAGAAAGCAATGACCCGCAGTATCCCGCAGTCCTTCTGCTCTGCATAGTCTCTCTCCAATGCTCTCAGCATAGTCTCCTCTTTCCTCCTCTCTTTCTCCATCCTGTGCATTGCCCCGGTGCACCTGTCCTGTTCCTGCACCGCCATGTCCTTCTCTTTCTTCTCTTCAGACCATTCTTTTGCCATCTTAGAGACTCTGTCCCTCAGCTGCAGTTTCTCGTTCTCCAAGTCTGCAATCTGCGCCTGAGCCTTGCTCAAGGCAGCCTTCACTTCGGCACTCTCCGTCTTCTCCTCGTGGATCTCCTCTCGAAAGAGTTGGGCCTGAGATTCTGATCTCTTTTTCTCTTGCTCCTGCGTCAGCAGTTCCCACTCCGCTTCCTGGCGCTTGGTTTGAGCCAGCTGTGCCTGCAGCTGCTCAGCCTCTGCCTGGCTCTCCACCTCCGAGGCATTTACGGCTTCATCCGCAGCCGCCACGTCCATCGACTGAAACTCCTCCACTGGCACTGGCTCCACGGGCACCACAGCCTCCACAAGAGCCACAGGCGTCCCAACAGGAGCCACAGGAGGCTCCACAGGAGGCTCCGCAGCCTCCACAGGCGCCACAGGCTGCACCTGTTCCACTGAGGATGACTCATCCTTCAGTATCAGATGGAGCGTGTCACGGATGCGGTTTTGATCATAGAGGGTTCCCATGCACTGATCCTCTGGAACTTCTGTATCTTCCTTGCCAACCACACGAATCTGCAGTTGAGCACAAATGCCTGCATATTCGGATCCATCCAGATTTAACTTTATGGCCAAGTTCTTGCGAAGAACATCGGCTGTCCAATCCCTGCGGGCGTGGAATCCGCAGCTAATCTGTGGAAGTAATAGGGATCCTTGTTGACTCACCAAGGCTTTTTGTCTCACCTCGACTTTCAATTTCTC